>QRFJ01000895.1:198552-250045 GCA_006176705.1 Cocos nucifera | reverse complement strand
AAAAGATTAAGTCTGAGGTCTTCCACCATTGTAGATGTGCGGGCCCTTCCCGGGGTTGATTGTTCTCGGCTGGATACAGTGGCTCAGTTGCACCGGAAAGATGCAACCATGTCTATTAGGCATTGGATGCTATGGGCTGGAGGATGAGTTGGGCTCAATATTTCGGATACGGTGAGAGACTCAATTAGGAACCCAGTCTATGCAAATGGTGGGTCTGACTTAACTAAGGAGTGGATCAATATTCCGGATACGGTGAGATTCATGAATTAGAGACCAAGTTTGGGTGCACCATGATTAGAGAATCATTGAACAAGAGTTGTTCACTCATTGGCTAACCCATCACCAATAACTGTTAGGTGAGGTGATGAGTCAGTTGGTGAGACCGCACCACCCACTAGAAATCATTAATCGTGGAGATTTTTCGCATCTCTACAGAGGGAGTGTAGGGATCCGAGAAAATAGTGGGAGCTAATTTGTTTAAAAATAAAATCCCTAAACAAATTGGTCAAGTCAAAATTACAGTATCTAACTAGAATCTTTGACTCTCTACAGGAAAAATGTCTGCGTCCAACCCATTGGCACGTATCCTAGGACACACATAGACTGACTGGACCCAATTATAAAGATTGGCTCAGGAACTACAAAATTATTTTGGGTTCAGAGAAGTTAACACATGTTTTGGACCAGGACCCTCCCACCTTACCAGCTCGTCCATCCACTGTTGAACAGAGAGCGTCTCTGAAAAATGGATTGACGAAGATAATAAGGCCAGATACTTACATGTTGGGCTCGATGTCTGATGAGCTCCAGCGCCAACATGAAGATATCGGGACTGCTCGCCAAATGTTGGCTCACCTGCAGGAGATGTTTGGTGAACAGAGTCGCGCAGCCAAATATCAAGTCACAAAATGACTTTTTAAGGCTAAGATGCGTGATGGGCAGTCAGTCCAAGATCACTGTCTGACAATGATCAAGGACATGGAAGAGCTTGAGAAGCTCGGTGTGAAGTTGGACTTGGACCTGCAGAACGATATTATTCTGCAATCCTTGACTGATGCATATGGGCAATTCATCATGAATTACCACATGCATAAACTTCAAAATTCCTTGGCCGAGTTAATGAATATGCTGGTTACCGCTGAGCTTTCTATGAAAGGTTCTAAAGGCTCAGTTCTTGCTATGGAACGGACTTCTTCCAAAAGAAAGTCTTATGGAAAGAAAAAGAAGTCTGTGAAAAAGCAAAAGGTGGAAGGATCAAAGAAGAAGAAGGCAGAACCGAAGAAGAAGGTCGATGGCAAAGGAAAGTGTTTCCATTGCAACAGCGACGGCCATTGGAAGCGGAACTGCCCTACTTACCTGGCCACCCTGAAAGAACAAGAAGGAAGGTCCTTCTGGAGGTATGCTCGTTATTGAGTCTAACCTTACGGTTTCTTCTGCATCCAGTTGGGTGCTTGACTCTGGTTCTAGTGCTCATCTGTGCACTTCTATGCAGGGTCTTGAGGATAGCAGGAGGCTGAGGGATGGAGACATGATCCTACGCATCGGTAATGGAGCAAGAGTTGCTGCAGTAGCCGTGGGAACATACCCTCTTCGATTACCATCTGGTTTAGACTTAGTTTTAAAAGACTGTTATTATGTGCCTGCAGCTAGCAGGAATTTGATTTCTGTTTCATGCTTAGCACAAGAAGGTTATGTGATCACCTTCTTTAAGGACCATTGTAACATTCTTTATGAAAGAAATAAAATTGCAAATGGTTTCCTTATTAATGGTCTTTATCAGCTACATATTGATGTACCTGTTTTAACTATCGAGCAAAACGTGAATGCCAAACGACCTAGGGATAGTCCAAACGACAGATATCTATGGCACCTGAGATTAGGTCATATAGCAGAAGATAGGATCAACAAATTGGAGAAAAATGGGCTATTGAGTCCATTGACTTTTGAGTCATATCCAACTTGTGAATCTTGTCTTCAAGGCAAAATGACTAAACTCCCTTTTGTTGGACATGGGGAGAGGGCCACAGATCTCCTTGCCCTAGTACATACTGATGTGTGCGGCCCATTTGATGTGCCGGCTAGAGGCAATTTTGTCTACTTCATTACCTTTACCGATGATCTGTCTAGGTATGGGTATGTGTATCTTATGAGACACAAGTCTGAAGCTTTTGAAAAGTTCAAAGAATTCAGACATGAAGTAGAAAAACAAACTGGAAAAACCCATTAAGGTTCTTCGATCAGATCGAGGAGGTGAATACCTTAGCCGGGAATTCCTAGACTATCTTAAGGAAAATGGCATAGTCTCTCAATGGACTCCACCAGGAACACCTCAACTCAACGGGGTTTCAGAATGGAGAAATCGGACTCTATTGGATATGGTTCGATCCATGATGAGCTTCACAGACCTCCCTGATTTTCTTTGGGGACATTCATTGTTAACTTCAATCTTATCTTACTGAATAGGGTTCCCTCTAAAACCGTTCCTACCACACCGTATGAGATATGGCACGGTAAGAAACCAAGTCTGAGTCATCTCAGAATTTGGGGTTGTCCGGCTCATGTCAAAAGACAACAAGCGGACAAGTTAGAGTTTAGGTCCTTTAGAGCTCGATTCATAGGATATCCTAAAGAGTCATTAGGATACTATTTCTACATTCCAGAAGACCACAATGTGATTGTGAGTCGACATGCCATATTTCTTGAAAAATAGTTTATTCAAGATAGCGGCATTGGAAAGCAGATTAAGCTTGATGAGAAAGTCTCACAAGCAGAACGAGCTAAGGACCAAGTTGGAACCAAATCAGGTTGAGCCAATAAGAACACTACCTCCTCCACCTCGTAGATCGGAAAGAGTTTCCCGTCCCCCTGAAAGATACTTAGGTATTATTTCAGAGGAAGTAGAGGAAATGTTCCTCGTAGGTAATGGTGCTCATGGTGATGATCCCAAAACCTACAACGAGGCGATATCAGATATCGACTCCGAGAAATGGCTAGAGGCAATGAAGTCAGAAATTGACTCGATGCACTCAAACCAAGTCTGGACCTTGGTAGATCCACCAGAAGGTATAGTACCTATTGGGTGTAAATGGATCTTCAAGAGAAAGATTGGTGCAGATGGGAAATGTGGAGACATTCAAGGCTAGACTAGGTGGCAAAAGGTTATAGTCAACGCGAAGGCATTGACTATCAGGATACCTTTTCCCCAGTAGGCTATGCTAAAATCCATCCGCACATTGCTTGCCGTTGCAGCCTATTTCGATTATGAAATATGGCAAATGGACGTGAAAACGGCATTCCTAAATGGATATCTTGAGGAAGATATCTATATGGAACAGCCGCTAGGTTTCACATCCAGTGATACTGATCACAAGGTTTGCAAGCTGCAAAGGTCCATATATGGACTTAAGCAAGCATCTCGGAGCTGGAACACTCGTTTCAATGATGTGATCAAAAAGTTTGGTTTCATCAAAAATGAAGAGGAACCATGTGTTTTCAAAAGGGTCAGTGGGAGCGCTGTTGTCTTCCTCGTATTGTACGTGGATGACATCCTCCTTATTGGGAATGATATTCCCATGTTGACATCAGTCAAGATGTGGTTGTCCAAGGAATTCTCCATGAAAGACCTAGGTGAAGCATCCTTTATTCTAGGAATTAAGGTCTATAGGGATAGACCGAATAGGATGCTAGGACTTTCACAGAAGATGTACATAGAGGAAGTACTAAAGAGGTTTAGTATGGAAAACTCTAAGAGGGGATTAATACCCTTCAGACATGGTATTCATCTTTCCAAGAAGATGTGCCCCAGCACACCTGAGGAAATAGAACGCATGAGCAAGATCCCTTATGCTTCTGCAATAGGGAGCCTCATGTATGCCATGCTATGTACACGACCTGATATAGCCCATGCTGTGAGTGTCACAAGCAGATATCAGTCAAATCCAGGTGAAGAACACTGGACTTCTGTGAAATGTATCCTTAAGTACTTGAGAAGAACTAAGGATATGATGTTGGTCTTTGGTAATGGAGAACTCCAAGTCCAGGGATACACAGACTCGGATTTCATGTCCGATATAGATGATCGAAAGTCGACATCTGGCAGACTGTTTGTGCTGGAAGAGTTCCTAGCAAACGGTGATACCATCTCATCCGCGATTACCTTGAGAAAGGTTACGTTGAGGTCAAGAGAGTCAACTCCACAGATAATGTGGCAGACCCACTTACAAAGCCGTTGGGCCAGCAGAAGATCGAAGCCCACCTTGAGAAGATGGGACTTAGACTTGTAGCCAATTGGCTTTAGGACAAGTGGGAGATTGTTAGATATATGTGCCCTAGAAGCCAGAATTGGCTGACACTTGTAATACACTTCTAGGGGCAAAATTATAATTTTGACTATAATTAATAAAATGGGTTATTTTCTATCACATATGTGTATTTAGTGTCTGTGATACATCCTTTGAGTTAATGGTAATGATAATTCATATTTTCAAGAGTTGAAAATTTAAGACATGAATAATCATTATTAACTCATAAAATGCTCCCGACCATAGGATCATCACGAGGATGGTGATTGATCCGGAAGGTTGGTGTACAATCGCTTCTCTTTAGTAGATGAGTCTTGAGTCTACGGTGTGGAGACACCGGAGCGAGAGTACAGGTACTCGTTAGAGAACGAGGGCACTGAGCGTGACCACCTCGAGTAGTCATTAGGGAAGTCTACCTTCTCGTCAATGACTGACTCGATGCTGCAGTAGTGTGTCTGGTTCTTTGACCTGAGATGCATCGGCAGTTCACCTTGAGGGTGTTATAGTTTGACTACACCATTACTCGGTCTCCTAGCCATATGGAACCCTGAGGTGTATGTTGGCTATAGCATGTTCATTGTAGGAACTGGATTGCATCAAGATGGAATCTATCTACCTCGGTGGTAGAGGAGCAGCCCTATGATGATCATGAGAATCAAGTCCAGAAGCCCATGGCCATGGCAGAGTGAAATAATAGAAAGAGTTTCTATTTAGATTTTCACATTGGACTCGAATCGAATGATTACATCATATGACAGAGACTAGGGTTTGACGAGTTCACCTTAACCCTAATCTGATCGGGGCTCAAGATAGAAGAACTTAATCACACAGGTAGCTGCACCAAGAGGTTCGCATTCAGCTCTGATGGGTTGCCACCATATACTGCTAGGTGTCACTGGTGGATTTTGGGAGCAATTAGAATGATTTAGATGATCGATCATTCTAGCTGTTCGAATCAGAAGAGTTCTGATCCATCGAAAGGAGTTTCGATGATGTCGATGATAGAGATCATGACATATCCCATTACCATACAGAACTGAACCTAACTGGGTCACACAAACAAGGGTTTGAATCTGGTGATCATCAATTGAACTGATCTAGTTCAATTGATCTGAATGAGATTCAATTAGGTTCAAGAAAAATCGTGCTAGCACTCGATTGAACCTAACGTTCTTCTTTTACTATCATAAATAAGTTGTCCTGACTGAGCCAAAGGAGTTTGTGCTCAATCAGAGGCCTTCATATGGTCTGACTGGAGGTTGTCCAAGTCAGAAAAGGTTGTCTTATTTTGTAAGACATTACCTGCCATTTTTGGTCACCTGCCATTTCTTGTTCTTTGACTTTGGTCAAAAGTCTACCTTTGACTGGTCAAACGTTGACCATTGACACTTTGACTTTTGACCACATGTCATGCACCTATTGGAGAGCTGGTGGGGGCCTGTCCCCCTGCCAGAACCTGGCAAGGAGGAAGGGCGCACGCCAAGGGTGGCGTGAGCCCAAGTAGGAGGCGCCTAGGAGTCCTTGTTGGACAAGGACTCCATCCTCCTTTTTGGATTCCAATTAGAGTTCTACTAAGAATCCAACTTTGACTGGTCTTAGGCGCCCTCTAAGGAGGAATCCAGGGGTCTCTATTCCCAACCAATCAGATTTAGATCTGATTTCACAAAGGGTTGTGATTGGTTGGGAGGAAGAGGAGTTGGATCACAAGCTTAGTCTATAAATAAGACCCTGCGCCCAACTCAAATTCTAAGAATGCAATTCAATTGAGAAACCCCATGCCCCAAGGCTGCCTCTCCCCTCCTTCTCCATGCCATAGTCTTCTTCTCCCCTTGCTCTCCACGTCCAAAAGGTGTTTTGGACTTAGGTTGGTGCGATTCAGATCAAGGAAAGGCGATCAAAAGCAAGAAGGCTGCGCTGCTGCAAAAGGACGACTGCAGATCTTCAAAAGAGTTTTGAAGATCCTCCAGATCAGATCCAGATCTAATTTTTGGAGGTGTGATAGAGAAGAAGAGGATCTCCAGATCCAACCCGAGTGGATACCGGTAGAGGCCAGGCGCTTGCGTGGCTAAGATCCAGAACCTTCCGCTGCAATCAGGATCATCTACAGGGTAATAGGATTACCCAAATCAGGTAAATTAAATTTGATTTAATTTATCTTATTTTATTTTATTTATTAAAATAATAAGAATCAGATCTGAAACATATCAAGATCTGATTGAGATCAAGAGAAAATTTTTGAAATATATCTCTTGATCTAATCAGATCTGGACGAACCTGGACCGGGAAATCAGGATTTCCCTTCACTGTCCCCCTGCCACACGAGGCGGAGTTCCCAATTAGGTTCAAGAAAAATCGTGCTAGCACTCGATTGAACCTAACGTTCTTCTTTTTCTATCATAAATAAGTTGTCCTATCTGAGCCAAAGGAGTTTGTGCTCAATCAGAGGCCTTCATATGGTCTGACTGGAGGTTGTCCAAGTCAGAAAAGGTTGTCTTATTTTATAAGACATTACCTGCCATTTTTGGTCACCTACCATTTCTTGTTCTTTGACTTTGGTCAAAAGTCTACCTTTGACTAGTCAAACGTTGGCCATTGACACTTTGACTTTTGACCACATGCCATGCACCTATTGGAGAGCTGGTGGGGGCCTGTCCCCCTGCTAGAACCTGGCAAGGAGGAGGGTGCATGCCACCCTAGGCGTGCGCCCAAGTTGGAGGCGCCTAGGAGTCCTTGTTGGACAAGGACTCCACCTCCCTTTTGGATTTCAATTAGAGTTCTTCTAAGAATCCAGTTTGACTGGTCTTAGGCGCCCTCTAAGGAGGAATCTAGGGGACTCTATTCCCACTAATTAGATTTAGATCTGATTTCACAAAGGATTGTGATTGGTTGGGAAGAAGAGAAGTTGGATCACAGTCAGTCTATAAATAAGACCCTACGCCCAACTCAGAATATAACATGATATGATTAAGAATCATAATTCCCATGCCCAAGGCTGCCTCTCCCCTCTTCCTCCATGCCAAACCTCCTTCTTCTTCTCCTCCCCACGTTCAAAAGGGTTTTGGACTTTGGTTGGTGCGATCCAGATCAAAGAAAGGCAATCAAAAGCAAGAAGGTTGCGCTGCTGCAAAGGATGATTGCTGATCTTCAAAAGGAGCTTTGAAGATCCTCCAGATCTGATTTTTGGAGATGTGATAGAGAAGAAGAAGATCTCCAGATCCAGTCCAAGTGGATACCGGTAGAGGCCAGGCGCTTGCGTGACTAGATCCAGAATCTTCCGCTGCATACATGATCATCAACAGGGTAATAGGATTACCCAAATCAGGTAAATTAAATTTGATTTAATTTATTCTTATTTATTCTTATTTATTAAAATAATAAGAATCAAATCTGAAACACCCCAGATCTGATACAGATCAAAGAGAAAAAATTTTGAAATATATCTCTTGATCTGATAAGATCTGAACGAACCTAGATCGAAAAATCAGGATTTCCCTTCAGGAAGACTTATGACTTAATATTTTTTTAAAAAGATTTGATTTAGATCTCTTTAAACTTGACTTGACTTAGTCATAACAATTATGACTAACCTAGTGGTATGGATTAGCTCAAATTATTAGCCACCTCTAATCAGAACTGGATCAACACAAATGGCTAGGTAAGTGAGACCAGTGGAAGGAATATGCTATTAACTTGACAAGAATGCATTTAGGTTGAAAAGCTTCCAATTAAAAACTAGTCGATCATATTTTTTAAACTTATCTTAGACACCAAATTATCGAATCAGAACCAATCAGGTTAGCCTACAATCTAGGCTCGAATCATGAAGCAAAAATATGTCTTGACTTGGTCAACCACATGTGAATGTGAGTCGACCTTGATCCAAACTTAATCCTATTGGATTGGTCAATTCTAAGCACTCCTGATCTCACCTAACCAACTTTTGACTCAGTTTGATCAACTGCTAACCTAATTGAGCTACCCAAGCCCGAACCCAAATTTATGATGGTGTATTAGATCTAAAAATTTATAATTTTTAGATCTAATTTATTTCATAATCTTAATTTTTAATTAAGTTTGAATTCATAAATAGAAACATGTAAAAAATCCTAGGGCTTTAGGATCTAGGATTTCGCAGAAGTGTAAGTTTTTTTTATTTCTGATTAAGGACAAACGTGCAGCACCCCTACATGCAATAAGAGCACCCCATTGAATGGAAAGAGAGGACCTTTGAATACTTCTTACTCTTATGATTGGACGGTCAAGGGGAATATCTTAATCAAAAATAATAACTATACTACAAAATAATAAGATCTACAACATATATATCATATAAAGTCATAGATCTAATCATGCATGTTCTATATACATCTTATGTATCAAATATTAAGTTAGATATGCATGCTATCAGATCTGATATGTCACATATAATATCTAAAAATAAAATTTTAAAATTGATCACATCAAATAAAATCTATTCTAGATAAATCATAGAATTATTCTACAACTAGTCTAGGCATGCATCATTTATATCTCATATAAAAATTTAAAAATTTTATTTTCTATTTTTAGATCTGATTATAATATTTATAATATTAAAAAATATAAAAAAAATATCTAAAAAAATATATTAATAATATCAAAAGAAAAAATTACTCTAGACTACACAGAATAATTCTACACCTAGTCTAGACATGTATATCATACAACATTGATATGAATCTATAATTTTTTTTAATTTTTTAATTTTAGATTTAATCATATCTAATGTGATATTTAAAATTATTTAATATTAGATTAAAAATTAAAATTAAAATCAGATCTAAAATAGATCTGAAGAACTGCTAACCTAGCTCTAATACCAGTTGAAGGAAAAACTACTTTTCCCGCCACAGGATCATTTAGATTCGATCAGATTTGTAGAGATATTTTAAAATTTTTTTTACTTAATCTAATCAAATTTTAGATATCTCAGATCTGATCCTATATATCTAATATTAAAATATAAATAAAAATTAAATTAGATTTAATTTCATATCTTGTTTGGATAATCTGATTATCCTGTCGATGATTTAGATGTTCCCAAAGTTTTGGATCTTAGCCATGCAAGCACCTGACCTTTGTTGGTATCCACTCAAGTTGGATCTAAAGGTCTTCTTCTATCAAATCATGACTCTAGAGATCAAATCTAGATCTGATCTAAAGAACCTTCAAAAGAGTCTTCAAAGGCAGCATATTCATCTCTTAAGCAAAAGCTGTCTTCTTCCTAATATATGCACCAAATCTCCTTGGAACATTATCAAAATTGTGCCCAACTCCTTAGGCATGGAGAAGGGAGAGAAAGGATCAGAGGGAGCCATGAAAGAGAGGAGGGGCAGTCTTGTAGCATGTTGGATGGGCAAAAGCTTTAAACCCTAGGTGGAGATAGGGTTTAAATAGACCCCATTGTGCCATGTAGTGCCACACAGGTCTGACCAATCAAATTACTCAGGTTAATCAAATCTTAATCAATTGGTGGAGTATTGTCATCTAATCCAATTAGATTAGAGACCCCTCAAAGCCCTCCAAAGTTGGTGCCAATAGTAGATAGAGATAAAGGCTTAGGCACCCAACAATTTGAACACATCAAACAACCCCTAGAGTCCCATCTGTATGGGACTCCTCTCTTTTCTCCATGTGTGCACACCAACTAGGGACGTGCATGCACTTTAATGCATGGAATCTAAGGGGGCTTGTGCCCTAAGGAGATGTCCAAAGGGGGTGCACGCCCCTGCCTCTTTCTTTCCTGTATTGAGACGTCTTATGTCTCGATAGTGGTAGGAAATGGCAAGTGGCAATAGGATTTAGCAGGTCTTGTTTTATTTTCTTTTGATGGACTAAGACAATCCTTTTCTTACCTAGACAAGCTCCAATCAGACTAAGACAAGATTCTTGAGTAAGGCCAAACCAATTTTGTCTCATCTGAGATGAATCGGAATGATTACAGAAGGAGAATGTTAGGCTCAATCACGTACTAGCATGATTTCCTTGAACCTAGTTAGATCTAATCCAAATCAATCAAACTAGGTTAGCCTAATTGATGACAACTAGATCCAAACTCTTATTTGTGTGATCCAACTAGGTTCAATTCCATATGGTAATGGGATATGTCATATTCTCTATCATCGACATCATCAAAACATCTTTCGATGGATCAGAACTTTTTTGATTCATACAATTAGAATGATTGATCATTAGGATCATTCTAATTGCTTCCAAAATCCATCAGTAACATCTAGCAGTATATGGTGGCAAGCCATCAAAATGAAAAATAAACCTCTTGGTGCAGCTACCTGTGTGATTGAGTTCTTCTATCTTGAGCCCTTACAGGATTAGGATTAAGGTGAATTCGTCAAACCCAACATCCATCATATAAATTAATCATTCAGTTCGAGTCCGATATCAAATCCTAATAGAAACTCTCTTTATCATCTTCACACTATCATGGCCATGGGCTTATGAACTCAATCTCATGATCATCATAGAGCTACTCCTTATCTACCATGGTAGATAGGTCCTTTTATTGGTGCAATCCAATTTCTACTATGAACATACTATAGCCAACATACACCTCAGAATTTCGAATGGCTAGGTAACCGAGTTATGGTATAGTCAAACTATAACACCCTCAAGGTGAATTGCCGATGGACCTTAGGTCAAAGAACTAGACACACCACTGTAGTATTAAGCCAGTCATCAATAACAAGGTAGACCCCCTTATGACTATTCAAGGAAGTCATGCTTAGTACCCTCATTCTCTAATGAGTACCTGTACTCTCACTTTAGTGTCTCCACATTATAGACTCAAGACTCATCTTTTCTAAGAAAGCGATTGTACACCAACCTTCTAAATCAATCATCATCCTCATGATGATCCTACGATCAAGAGCAGTTTATGAGTTAATTATGAAAAATCATGTCTTAAATTTTTAACTCTTAAAAATATGAATTATCATTATCATTAACCTATAGGATGTATCATAGATACTTTAAGTACACACTGTGATAGAAAATAATCTTTTTACTAATTTATAGTCAAAATTACCAAATTATCCCTTGAAGTGTGTTACAAGTGTTAGCCAATCTAGCTTCTAGGACACAGATCTAACAAAGGACTCTCTAATCTATGCATGCCCACTTTCAAATCTCATTTAAAATGGATGACATAAGTATGGGAGGCATGTGGAGTGGATAAGGGTGGGAATGAAAAATGGCATAGGAATTTTCTCTCTAGATTTTACACATGCCTAGATACCCATGCCTCGCTCTCAAAATTTCACCTCAGGACTCTCATCTTTTGTGTACGCCCAATCTAAAATCCTCTTTTAAAAGAGTGGTAAAATGTTGTGGGGCATGGGAATGAGATAAGGTTGAGATGGTTGGATTAGGTCAAGATAGATATCAACCTTATCCAACACTTGGACCAGGTCAAAGGAAGAGAAATATAGAGTGCCAACTCACTTCTAGGCATGGGAAATATTCACAAGAAATCTGATTTCCATGAAGAAGTGAACTGGTCAAAAATTATAGGTGCTAAGGATTGTCCAAACTATTTGGACTGTATAGTTTGTCCAATTAGGTCTCCATCCAAACTAATTTGGCTTGGCCCAATTAAAAAAAATAAATCCAACCAAATTAGGCTTAAACTATCTTAATTAAATTCTAATCAAATCAAAAATTAATTAAGACCAAGCCTTGATCAAATAAGGGACCACTCTTCCTTAGCGATTTGGTCATCTCATAACCTAATCGAATCAAACCAAATTGAATCCAATTGAATTAAATTTGATCCAAATCTCATTGCTTAATCAAGTTAAGCTAATCAACAATCTAATTGCTAGTTAATCCATCAATAATGATAGAGTCCCAATCCAGTCAGACTTTTGAAGGTAGAGTCCAAATCTAGTGGGATTCCTGATCATATAGTCCCAGTCAGTGGGACTCTTGATCATAGATTCCTAGACCAATGGGACTCTTGATCAGTCATTAGATTAGATCAAAACTTCTATTGTGTATGATCTCATAGGTTCGAATACTAAGTGTTGCCCAGAGATAGCAACCCAAGAGAGGGAGGGTGAATTGGGTTCTTTTAAATTTTTAACCAAATTAAATCTAAGTAAATATGTGCTTCAACTTAAGCAAAACTTGAGTAGATGTGAGGTGATTATAATGTACAACAGCAAAAACCAACTATAATTTAAGTTATGCAAGAATTAAAGCAATGCAAAATAAAAATAAAAGCTAAGTAAAGCAAATAAGAAAGGCTAACCCAAACACAGAATTTTTATAGTGATTCGGTGCAACCTACACCTACGTCCACTCTCCAAGCTCTCCTTAAAAATTTCACTATAATCCCTAGATTACAGTGCATTTATTTTGACCTGGGATCACAAACAAACCCAATTGATTTTGCCAGGCTCACCAACCACAACCCTACATTGATAGTTTTCCCAGATTCAGTATCAACCGAGTTGGTTTTAAACAAGGAGGACCAAGTACAACTTTTATACGGTCCAATTACCGGCATGGACTAGCCTACACCCCAAGTTTCTTTCCACCAAAGAAACTTATAAAAAAATAAAAATACAAGATATAAAAAATTCAGCACAAGAACAAAAGCAAAAAAGAAAATCTTTTTGAAGCTTGAAGGAGAGGCTAAAAGAAGGCTCTCAAAGCTTTAAATTCTCTTCTTTGAAGGCTAAGAGGAAGCTTGAATGATTGAGGATGATCACACTTGCAAGCACTCTGAATTTGATGCATAATGTCCTCTCTTTTCTCTCTTTTTCTTTAGATATTCAATAAATCTTACAATTTGAATGATTTCTACTTTTAATCCATTTCTCTCTTTTTTCTTTTGATTCTCCATCTTTTAATAGTCCTCATAATAGCTAGAAAGAGAGTTTGGACCATTGGAGGGCTTGAACTAGCCGTTTGGAATAAAAAAGACCCATTAAAATAGTGTAGAAAACTAATCATTGTAGCTTGTCCTGATATTAGGGTCGACACTTTTTCTATATGGGTTAACACATTTTCTGCAGGTGTCGACAGTTTTTGATATGAGGTCGACACCTTGTGATCTGAGATCGACACTACTTACTCTGATGTCAGCACTTAGATTGTACTCAAAAATTCAGCTTCTATTTTCTATTTCTATACAACAGTTGACCCATGGGTTGATCCTTTTGAAGGAAAATCCTGATTTCCCAGTCCAGGTTCGTTCAGATATGATCAGATCAAGAGATATATTTCAAAAGTTTTTCTCTTAATCCCAATCAGATTTTGATATGTTTCAAATCTGATTCTTATTATTTTAATAAAATAAAATTAAAAGATAAATTAAATCAAATTTAATTTACCTGATCTGGGTAATCCTATTACCCTGTTGATGATCCTGTTTGCAGCGGAAGGTTCTGGATCTTAGCCACGCAAGCGCCTGGCCTCTACCGGTATCCACTCGGGTTGGATTTGGAGATCCTCTTCTTCTCTATCACGCCTCCGAAAATTAGATCTGGACCTAATCTGGAGGATCTTCAAAACTCTTTTTGAAGATGAGCAGTCATCCTTTGCAGCAGCGCAGCCTTCTTACTTTTGATCGCCTTTCTTTGATCTGAATCGCACCAACCAAGGTCCAAAACTCCTTTTGGACGTGGAGAGCAAGGGGAGAAGGTGGTTTGGCATGGAGAGGGAGGGGAGAGGCAGCCTTGGGGCATGGAGAAACTATGATCTCATCATATCTATTATAATCTGAGTTGGGTACAGGGTCTTATTTATAGACTAGCTGTGATCCAACTCCTCTTCTTCCCAACCAATCACAACCCTTTGTGAAATCAGATCTAAATCTGATTGGTGGGAATAGAGTCCCCTGGATTCCTCCTTAGAGGGTGCCTAAGACCAGTCAAAGTTGGTTCTTAGAAGAACTCTAATTGGAATCCAAAAAGGAGATGGAGTCCTTGTCCAACAAGGACTCCTAGGCGCCTCCAACTTGGGCACACGCCTAGGGTGGCGTGCGCCCTTCTCCTTGCCAGGTTCTGGTAGGGGGACAGGCCCCCACCAGCTCTCCAATAGGTGCATGACATGTGGTCAAAAGTCAAAGTGTCAATGGTCAACGTTTGACCAGTCAAAGGTAGACTTTTGACCAAAGTCAAAGAACAAGAAATGGCAGGTGACCAAAAATGGCAGGTAGTGTCTTACAAATAAGACAACCTTTTCTGACTTGGACAACCTCCTGTCAGACCATATGAAGGCCTCTGTTTGAGCACAAACTCCTTTGGCTCAGACAGGACAACTTATTTATGATAGCAAAAGAAGAACGTTAGGTTCAATCGAGTGCTAGCACGATTTTTCTTGAACCTAATTGAATCTCATTCAGATCAATTGAACTAGATCAGTTCAATTGATGATCACCAGATTCAAACCCTTGTTTGTGTGACCCAGTTAGGTTCAGTTCTGTATGGTAATGGGATATGTCATGATCTCTATCATCGACATCATCGAAACTCCTTTCGATGGATCAGAACTCTTCTGATTCGAACAGCTAGAATGATCGATCATCTAAATCATTCTAATTGCTCCCAAAATCCACCAGTGACACCTAGCAGTATATGGTGGCAACCCATCAGAGCTGAATGCGAACCTCTTGGTGCAGCTACCTGTGTGATTCAAGTTCTTCTATCTTGAGCCCCGATCAGATTAGGGTTAAGGTAAACTCGTCAAACCCTAGTCTCTGTCATATGATGTAATCATTCGATTCGAGTCCAATGTGAAAATCTAAATAGAAACTCTTTCTATTATTTCACTCTGCCATGGCCATGGGCTTCTGGACTTGATTCTCATGATCATCATAGGGCTGCTCCTCTACCACCGAGGTAGATAGATTCCATCTTGATGCCATCCAGTTCCTACAATGAACATGTCATAGCCAACATACACCTCAGGGTTCCATATGGCTAGGAGACCGAGTAATGGTGTAGTCAAACTATAACACCCTCAAGGTGAACTGCCGATGCACCTCAGGTCAAAGAACCAGACACACTACTGCAGCATCGAGTCAGTCATTGACGAGAAGGTAGACTCCCTAATGACTACTCGAGGTGGTCACGCTCAGTGCCCTCGTTCTCTAACGAGTACCTGTACTCTCACTCCGGTGTCTCCACACCGTAGACTCAAGACTCATCTACTAAAGAGAAGCGATTGTACACCAACCTTCCGGATCAATCACCATCCTCGTGATGATCCTATGGTCGAGAGCAATTTATGAGTTAACAATGATTATTCATGTCTTAAATTTTCAACTCTTGAAAATATGAATTATCATTACCATTAACTCAAAGGATGTATCATAGACACTAAATACACATATGTGATAGAAAATAACCCATTTGTTGCTTTTAGTCAAAATTATAATTTTGCCCGTAGAAGTGTATTACAAGTGTCAGCCAATTCTGGCTTCTAGGGCACATATATCTAACACCTTTTACTAGGGGTCAACCCATGGGTCGATCCTTTTGTGAGGCCATACAAAAATAATGTGCCAAGCTGCCCATTTCAAAAGAAAATGACCTAAGGGTTATCCCTTTTTGCCCAAACATGATTTTCTTGCAATTTTGACTTTCAAAAATTATGAAATTACCTCCAAAAGATCAGAATTCTTTTCTACTTGCTCTTGAGGCTTTTAAAATATATTTTTTTGATCTCCAACTTGACGAAATTACAACTTTGGCCTTCTCCAAGAATCTTTATCAATTCAACTTCTGAAACTTTTCAAATTGCCTTCGAAGCTTCCAAATTGATTTTTCTCATAACAAGCCATTCAAACTTATGAAAAATTATTTATTGAAGTGCTTTGGCTCGGCACGTTGAGAGGATTTCTTTCATGGAGAAATGCTTCAATGTGAACACTTGAAAAATCCTACATCCAACCTTGAAACATATGATTAGTAATATTTTTACTCAATATTTTGGAATCATCAAAATCAATCTCAGGGTCAACAATCTTTTTCTTTTTGATGATGACAAAATTTTGAGTATATGTGCAATAATAATAAATAATATATTTTAATATATTTTGTCAATATGTATTATGAAGTAGTTGATCAAACACATGAATGCACACTTCATGAATGTTTTCAATTAGTTTTTAGTTCATTGCAGATATTTAGTTTATCATGCATATTTTATATACTCATTTCAAATTAATGTCTTAATCAACTCAATGAGTATTAAGGTTCCAAGCATGAAATTCATTGAGTTTCTTAAGTATTAATTCTTTAAGTATATACTCAATATACCTCCTTTTCTTTTTGACAACATCAAAAAGCTCATGGGAAGGAATAAGGAATATCATCAATATCATCAAAATTTAGAAAAATATATCAATTTAATTTCAAGAGGGTATCAAATTTGAACTTCATCAGACATTTAATATGAAAATAAGAATATTTGATATCAAATTTATATTGATATCACTCTCTCCCTTTTCAAAAAAGTTAAATTCTGATTTTATCAATATATTTGAGGGATAGAACTTTTTCAAGATGTTTTAGTACAACTGATACCAAATAAAATATGTCTGAAGTCAAAATTCTATTTGATACCACCAATGTAGATTTTCAATTTAAGTTTAAAAATTTGAGCTTTTTAATTAAAAACAAGTCTAACATGATATTTATTTATTTTTTTAAAAGAAATCCATCAAAATGAGAGATGTATCAAATTTATAAAATCAATTCAAATAAATCCTCTTCCTTTTGAAAACTTGTCTTTTGATTCAAAATATGCTTAAAATATTACTTTTTTAAAAAAAATTGGCTTGAATTTAAATATCAAAGGCTTTTCCTCTATTTGAATGAATATGACTTTTTAATCAGATTTTCAAATATATACTTTTAAGCTTTAAGAGGAATAGAACTTTTTAAAAGATTTAATCGTGAAACAAGCATAATATGCACTTTAATATTTAATCTTTTCTTTTCTTAAAAAATTTTAGTCAACTAAGTTTGAAAAAACTATGTATCAAAAATATATCAAGCAAAGAAAAAAATTTGTATTATATCCATTAATCAAGGATATTTCAAAAAATTCTGCAAATCAAGTTTAATTTCTAATGTTTGCCATATGGAAGAACTTAAAATTATTTTTAGATCTATAAATAAGTTTTAACCTTGAAAGTACGTATTTCAAGTTAACTCTAATTAGTTATTAAAAATGATTTGGCAATCAAATCAATCAAATTAAACTGAATAATCACATGAAGGCTTAAGTTAAGAAGATCATAAAATAATCAAAGTTTATTTTTCTTAACTCAAATTAATTAGAATTTTCGATCAAGGCTAAAAATAACATAATTGATTGGGAATTTTAGATCAAAAGTTTATTAATATTTTCAATCAAGTAAAATAAGAAAATTTCTCTTCCCCTATGTTTTTTTTTAATAGCTGAATTAATTTACTTTTCAACTTTTTGCCTAGTTTATTTCAAAATAAATATATTTTAAATTTAGATTATTAAATTGAAATATATATATATTCATCTTTTAGCATTATCTCCCTTTTTTCTTTTTTAAAATTTGCATACTTAAACTTTACAATTTTTATTAATTTTTCTTTTTCTTTCAAGTTAAGCACCTTTAATTTGATATCATATTAAACTTTAACTAAGACCAATTTAGTAAATAATTTATCTTAAATAAATTCTCTCCCTCACTTTTGCAAGTAAATGCATTTTAAATAGTATTTTATGATTAAATTATTTTTTGAAGCATTTTCTTTCTTTTTTGCACATATTTGAAGGATGCATATTGAATTTCAAATAATCAATCATCAATCAAATAATTAATCATACTCATGATATAGTAAATTTTTAATAAAAAATTTGCTTTCATTGATTTTAAAACATAATATTTACAATAGGATGTCTACAAGTATGACAACATCAAAATGACCAATCGATATAAAGTATTTTAAAATATTTATTGATCATTAGAAATGATGATTCAACTAAACCAATCAAAGTATGAATTTACAAGTTAAAAATATATAAATGCTTAAATCAAATATGAACAAATCAAGCAATACAAGTGATTTCTTTTCAAGTTTAAAAGTTATTTCTTTTGACACAACTCAACCAAAATTAGAATAAGATTGAGTTTAAGAAATATTTCTTCCTCATTTAGAAAATACAATGTGGGTTTTACTTTCAAATTCAGATCAAGAGTTATTTTCTCTCCAAAAATATAGATACATACGTACTTCTGAAGAACTCCAGACTTCAAAAATTTTGAATAATATAGTCTTAAAAATACTTCTCTTCATTTAATACTAAAGTAGATCATTCAAAAAACATATTACAAGAATTTATCTCAAATAATATAATATTAAGCATATGATCATGAAAATTAAAATTTGATACTTTTCTTTTACTAAAAGATAATGCAATGAAATTTAAGATAGAAATAGAATTTTTGATGCATATTATGATACCAAAATGAACTAAAATTCAATTCAAACAATAATTCTTTTTAAAAAAATTGATACCACTTAAAGGTTAGAGAAGACTAATTTTCAAATTTATTTGTTGAAAGTAAATTCTACATGATATTAATTTTTTAAATCAAAACAAATTTAAAATTCTATTTTAATAATTTCTATATTAATTCTAGATGCTAATTATTTGAAAATCAATCTAAATAATTTATTTGGAAGTTTTCATGATATTAATAGAACTAAAATTTAGATCAATTAATAATTTATTTAAAAATTTAATATCACTAAAAGATTAAAAAAATTAGTTTGCAAATTCAGCTTGATACAAGATATTTTGAAATAGCAACTTTTCCAAAAAAAATTGATACTAATTATTTTACTTTTTAAGTGGTAAAGCTTAAATCAAATGATTTTAAAAATTTAGAATGATAAATTAATTTGAATTAATATTAACAAATCATTCAAGTCAAATAATGAACATATTTTTTATTATTCTTAATTTGAAAGATCATTTCATCCCTTTTTCTTATGAAATACTAGGCAGTTAAGTTTAGAAAATGCATGAATTTCTTGGATTTGTATCAAATGATGTAACATCAAGACTATAGCTTTGCAAAATTATATTTGAGACAAAGATATTAGATATTCTTTTCTTTTTATCAAAATATAAGATAAATTATAAGTTGTTTGATGCCAATTAACTAAAACTAAATTCCTATTTAATATTTGGCTTTAAAAGCAAATGATAATTTTTTGAAAATATTTTGCTTGATATCAACTTCAAAAGATTCAACAAGAATATTTTTTCAAATATAATTTTCAAAATCAATCAATCAGAATAAAGTATGAATATTCATTAATAATTTTTTTTAAGATAAAAATAAAGAGAATCAAAACAATAATCAAGATGAATATTCATATTGATTTGGGAGAAGTTTCAAAAATCAAATTACATAAGATCAAATCAAGGAAAAATTAGATAAGGGCTCTAAGAGTTATGTTTAACTAGAAAATTTTCAAATCCTTAAAGACCAAACTAGGATGCAATGCATATTAATCAAAAACTTATTTCATGCAAATTTTTAATAGAATTTTAATAATTTAACATTTTATAGGGGATTGTCAAACTTAGTTTTTCTTATATGTTCAGCAATTCAAAAATATTTATATCCAATTAAGCATCTTTTAGTTTAAGTTTATTAATTATAAAATTGATGTGGAGAGACTTAAAATATCATGTTGAATTTCAAGATAAAACTATTTCAACCATAGCATGATATATAGAGGAAAGCATATTGGTCTTTAAAATTAAGATATTCAAATCATGGTTTAAATTGATTGCAAGCATCAAAATCAATCATTTTTATCAAAATATGAAAGGAATTTTTATATGCATACGTATTAACAAATCATTAAAGTCAATACATTCAATGAAATAATTATTAATGGTGTGATGTAAGAAAGATCTAAAGTTTACCAATCATCACCCATCCTAGTTTATTTCCTAGACATCCATTCAAAAAAATTTTCTCCTTTTATTTCATTAGATCCTTGGTATATCTACAAAATCAGTTTACAAATTTTGGTACCAAAGCTTTCTTGGATCCATTGGAGTTAGTGCTCCATATTTCTTTTAGAATTCAAATTTGTTTAATAGATATTTGTCCATTTCTTTTAACATTACATTCAAAAATTTTATGGCCAACTTTATTGCATTTAAAGCACTTAAATAAATGATTCTCAGTTGAAGCTTTATTGAACATGTTTTCAACAATATTTTGCTTTCTTAATAAGTTATAGCCAATTTTAGATTTGTTAAAAATAGCCCTTTGATTGTTTAATATAACTTGAAGCTTTTAAGATCCAATTATAAACATTTCACATGAACTTTAAGTTTTCAATCTCTTCTTTTAGTTTGATATTTTCATCCAAAAATAGATTTTTCAAATTTATTCTTTTCTTTGGCAAAAAATCTTAGTTTCTTAAGTTCTTCTTTCAACTTAAGATTTTTTTCAATCATAGATTTTTTAGATTTTGAAAATCTTTTTTTTTTCTTTAACTAAGCATTTCTCAAATTTAACTATATTCATCTTTTCTTAGTTAGAATTTTAATTTATTTCAAGAAATCTTTCTTTTCTTTGGCCATATTTTCTATATTTTTTGATAGATTTTCTTTTTCACTTAAAATCTTGTCTTTTTGTTCAGCCAAAAAAAGATTAGATTTTTTAAGTTCTTTTTTCTTTAGTCTTATCTTTTAGTGTTCATCCATTAACTCATTAAAGGCTTCACATAATTTATTAAAAAAAATTCAAAGGAGTATTCATGATATACCTCATTGTTGGTGCAGAATCTAGTTAATGCTGGAATGGAGCTAGAGCTGAAGAAGATGAGGTTGTCATCAGTGATCTGCAAAATAAAGTTTTATCCAGAGTTGGGGGTAGTAGCTCTGACAGAATCCTCCAATGATTAAGTGAGCTCTTCTAGCCAATAGAAATGAAGTACTCAGAGAGATTTTGAGCAGAGTTTAGAGCTTAGAGAGATAGCATATCTAGAGGATCCCTTATATAGATGGAGTCTATAGCAAACTGATGGTGATAGCCATAACTACCTAGTAGTGGGCCATTCGGAGCCACGTGGAGCTTGTTATAGGGGATAGTGTCCATTATCATGACGTGCCAGTCTATTGGAATTTAATAGTTAAAGTTTCGATGGGACAGCCAAAGACGGTGAAGAACTTCATGTCTCAGTAGTTCAAGAGAGGTTCAGATGGCTTCGAGGTCACCTGTGCATTGATTGATGTTTGTTGTATTAAGAATTGATGTTGAGGTCCTTCTAGTGATAGAGGGAAGTCCGACTGGAAGGAGTTCAAAAGGAGTTCGACTAGAGGAGTCTAGAAGGAGTTCGACTTGAAGGAGTCTGAAAGGAGTTCTATTAGAGGAGTTTGACTTGAAGGAGTCCAGAAAGAGTTCTGCTGGAGGAGTTTGGCTTGAAAAAGTTCGACTGGAGGAGTCTAGCTTGAAGGAGATCGACTGGAGGACAGCACTCTCAAGATCATCCTGAGACAAGATGCCAAGCTGAACTTCAGTATAAGATAGTTTAACCCCATCAATAGTCTCCCTACTTTTGAGTTCAAAATTTGAAGAAAGAGAGTACAAAAAAAGCGACTACCAAAGTTTATTTTCGAGTTCTATGCTCGTTGGATGGAGAGCTTGGAGTTTATTGCACTGGCGTCGAAGCTTCTTAAATATGAAGTGATCCGAAAAGATATTTTTTCGAAACTCCCTTCGAAACCCTACCCTGGATATGGTGTAATAAAGGTTCTATCAGTCATCGATCGTCTGCCATGATGAGTGGGACACGCACATCAATTGTAGATCGATCGAAGATGACTTCCCATCATAACCATCTCGGGCTCTACATGATATTTAGGTTTGCCTTCTTCTCCTAGGACCTCACTTCTCCTTGAGCTCTTCTCTTTCTTCCTTTAGTATACTTAGTCCAGCTCGAGAGTTCTCCAATTTCTTCCTCTATTCTTCCACCCGCGAGTGCTTTTCTACTCGATTTCCATCGCGCCAGTCATCTCATTGCTCTTCTCGATCAATCTAGGTTGGTTTCACAATATTTTTGTCAATTATTTTAGTGTCTTTTGCATCTTGTCCCTTCAGTTTCTTTGGAAAGATTTTGGGCCTTATTTTCTAGATTTTTTAGGGATTTTTTGATGTTCGTTTGATTCGATTGTCTTTGAGAACTTCAGTTTGCTGATTCTTGTCCAAGTTCAAGATTTAAGAAGCATATCTGATGCTAGAAGCTATAATGACTTTAAGGATACAATATGGAGTCCCTTCAGTATGAACTAGAACCCTATCGAGTGACCGGACTTGTGTTAGATATATGTGACCTAGAAGCCAGAATTGGCTGACACCTGTAATACACTTCTAGGGGCAGAATTATAATTTTGACTATAATCAATAAAATGGATTATTTTCTATCATATATGTGTATTTAGTATCTGTGATACATCCTTTGAGTTAATGGTAATGATAATTCATATTTTCAAGAGTTGAAAATTTAAGACATGAATAATCATTACTAACTCATAAAATGCTCCCGACCATAGGATCGTCACGAGGATGGTGATTGATCCGAAAGGTTGGTGTACAATCGCTTCTCTTTAGTAGATGAGTCTTGAGTCTACGGTGTGGAGACACCGGAGCGAGAGTACAGGTACTCGTTAGAGAACGAGGGCACTGAGCGTGACCACCTCGAGTAGTCATTAGGAAGTCTACCTTCTCGTCAATGACTGACTCGATGCTGCAGTAGGTGTGTCTGGTTCTTTGACCTGAGGTGCATCGGCAGTTCACCTTGAGGGTGTTATAGTTTGACTACACCATTAACTCGATCTCCTAGCCATATCGGAATCCCTGAGGTGTATGTTGGCTATAGCATGTTCATTGTAGGAACTGGATTGCATCAAGATGGAATCTATCTACCTCGGTGGTAGAGGAGCAGCCCTATGATGATCATGAGAATCAAGTCCAGAAGCCCATGGCCATGGCAGAGTGAAATAATAGAAAGAGTTTCTATTTAGGTTTTCACATCGGACTTGAATCGAATGATTACATCATATGACAGAAACTAGGGTTTGACGAGTTCACCTTAACCCTAATCTGATCGGGGCTCAAGATAGAAGAACTTAATCACACAGGTAGCTGCACCAAGAGGTTCGCATTCAGCTCTGATGGGTTGCCACCATATACTGCTAGGTGTCACTGGTGGATTTTGGGAGCAATTAGAATGATTTAGATGATCGATCATTCTAGCTGTTCGAATCAGAAGAGTTCTGATCCATCGAAAGAAGTTTCGATGATGTCGATGATAGAGATCATGACATATCCCATTACCATACAGAACTGAACCTAACTGGGTCACACAAACAAGGGTAAGGGTTTGAATCTGGTGATCATCAATTGAACTGATCCAGTTCAATTGATCTGAATGAGATTCAATTAGGTTCAAGAAAATCGTGCTAGCACTCGATTGAACCTAACGTTCTTCTTTTACTATCATAAATAGTTGTCCTGACTGAGCCAAAGGAGTTTGTGCTCGATCAGAGGCCTTCACTTGGTCTGACTGGAGCCTGTCCAGGTCAGAAAAGGGTTGTCTTATTTTGTAAGATAATACCTGCCATTTTTGGTCACCTGCCATTTCTCGTCCTTTGACTTTGGTCAAAAGTTGACCTTTGACTGGTCAAATGTTGACCATTGACACTTTGACTTCTGTCCACATGTCATGCACCTATTGGAGAGCTGGTGGGGGCTTGTCCCCCTGCCAGAACCTGGCAAGGAGGAGGGCGCACGCCACCCTTGGCGTGTGCCCAAGTTGGAGGCGCCCAGGAGTCCCTGTTGGACAGGGACTCCATCTCCTTTTTGGATTTCGATTAGACTTCTCCTAAGAACCAACTTTGACTGGTCTTAGGCACCATCTAAGGAGGAATCCAAGGGACTCTATTCCCACCAATCAGATTTAGATCTGATTTCACAAAGGGTTGTGATTGGTTGGGATGAAGAGGAGTTGGATCACGCATAGTCTATAAATAAGACCCTGCGCCCAACTCAAAGTTGTGAATAATTTCCATGCCCCAAGGCTGCCTCTCTCCTCCTCCTCCATGCCAAGACCATCTTCTCCCTCTCCTCTCCATGCCCAAAGTAGTTTGGGATCTGAGTTGGTGCAATCTAGATGAGAGAAAGGCGACAGAAAGCTAGAAGGCTGCGCTGCTGCAAAGGACAACTGCTGATCTTCGAAAGATGTTTTGAAGATCCTCCAAATTAGATTCAGATCTGATTTTTGGAGACATGATAGAGAAGAAGAGGATCTCAAGATCCAGTCCAAGTGGATACCGGTAGAGGCCAGGCACTTGCGTGGCTAGATCCAGAACCTTCCGCTGCTTACAGGATCATCAACTGGGTAATAGGATTATCCTACATCAAGATAAATTAAATTTAATTTAATTTATCTAGATTTTATTTTTATTATTAGAATAATAAAAATTAGATCTGAAATATCCCAGATCTGATTTAGATCAAAGAGAAAAATTTTTGAAATATATCTCTTGATCCGATCAGATCTAAACGAACCTGATCCGAAAAATCAGAATTTTCCTTTAGCTTGTTCTTCCTCGTCTGGTCGATTTTGTCTGTACCTAAAAATTCTTCATGCTAAACTGAGACTTTCTCTTCCATCTTTTGTAGTTGCACTTTTCATTTTTTGAACATCTCCTTAGCTTCCATAGTGCCAAACTCTTTTAGGTTTGTGATCGGATTCCTCTCCCTTTGCCACTTGGCCAAAGTTCGCCTGACCCTTTCTCTCTATACCTTCAAATGCCGTCCTTCTACAAAGGACTGGTGGTACTTCTTACTCCAGTTTGATAAGAAGAGATTACTAAAAGGTTCTCCTTCTTCTATCCACAACTGGAAGGAGAAGTTCTTTTATGTATTGTCCAACTTTGATGTTAGGGCTTCTTCATTGGGGTCTTCTTAAAGAGTCAGTCCGTTGAGCTCCTAGCTCAGATAGGGGCGACCTTGATTCTACCAATAAGCATAAAACTTCCTAGACTCCTCTCCTTCCTGAACTTCTAAAAGAACATACTCTATTCAACGTGGGCTTGAGTCCTCTCAACCCTGTGAGTGCACTTTTCTACTTTGCGAACTTTTATAAGATTTCATATGCATATGTTATTGACTGTGATTCCTTTTTTATTGTAGGGATAGATGCCCAGGCAGTCGAAATGCTTACCAAGGGGCTTCATGCCTGGAAGAAGAAAGAAAAGGCACCAGGCAAAAGCTCGAAGAAGGTGAAGGTCGATGCTCCAAGCTCCGTGACCCCTACCACTACCATCATTGCCTCTAAAGTTGTCGAAGGCACCAAAGTCATTCCTGCTGTCGAGGTCGGTGCTGCTGATGGAAGCTCAATGCCTCCAACATCTTCAAGCCCTCCAGCTGAAGACCAAGCTCCATAGCCTCCCACCGAATGAGAGAAAGGAGGAGAGAAGAAAAAGAAGAAGATCATCATGAAGATGTTCCACAAGGCTTATCTTGGTGAGTCCAACAATGACAGCAATGATCTGGAAGAAGATCCCTTCAGCAACTTGGATATCATCCGAGACCTGACAGATAAGTTCGCCATGTCCGAGGAGGTAGACCAGATGGCCGACCTTGATCATGTGCAGCTCATCTGGGATTTTCTTGGAACCTTTCTCAAGATAATCGTCTTGTTGAGTTTTCTTTTCTCTCCATTTTTTTTTATTGCATGCATAACATCATTCATTTATTACAGTCGGGTCACCAAATACTTGCCCATATCAGAATGGTGCATCGTTTAAGGGCAGAAGCTCTGAAGGATCAGGAGGACCTTCAGGCTAAAGTCGCCCATTTTTGCGAAGAGAAGGCAGCCGAGGTTGATCACCTCGCAAAAGAGAAGGTGGTCGAAGTTGGAGGTCTCCAAGAGGTGCTCAGGAAGGAGGAGCTCACTTCTGTAGGACTAAAGGCCACTCTGGCCTTGGAGGAAGAGAGGAGGAAGAAGGTTGAGGTCAAGGTTGCCGAGCTGTGGGATCAAATCTCAAAGCAGATTTTGGAAGTGAAGTTTCAGGCGATGGAAGAGTTCATGGATTCCTCTGAAAGGAGGAACCTGAATGTCGAGTTCGGCCAGCAGGCCTTCATCAAGGGGTTCGAACTCTGTGAAGACAAAGTGGCTCGCAAATTTTCCATGCTTGATCTTAGCTTCCTAGATGAGAAAGTTTCGGATGAAGAGGTGGGACCATCCACTGCCGTAACCGACCTTTCTCCTATCGAAGTCACCTTCGAGCCCTCCGAACCTGCTGCCAAGGCACTCGAACCTACATTGGAGCCTGGAGTTGTAGAGAACGCTCCAACTTCATCTACTACCGTGCCTCTTGAGGTTAAGAACATTGAATAGTTGTATTTTTCTTCTTTCTTTCTGATGTGCATACAGTAATTTGAATAATGAAAGTAGATCTTCTTTTTTTGTACTTGCATTGTTTATTATTCAAAATTCTCTTAGCAATCAAAGTCATGACCCACCATCTCCTGTTGAGGCTGATCCCCTACCTCGGGGCATTCCTTTGAAATCAATGTTTAGAAATTTGAAAAAAGAGGTTCATCACTTGAAGAAAAAGTTGAAGAAAATAGAAGGTGGGCTTCAGAGGTCGAGGAAGGATTGTTCAGAGGCGATGATAGAGGTTACTCATGCCATGTGCACAAGAAGAACTCCATGGACTATATCAATAATAAGCACCATTTGACTGAGAAACTGGAATGAGTGAAGAAACTCAACAGTGAGAAGGCAAGGACTTCGACTGCCAAGGTGAACTCTCTAGAAATTGAGCTGAGGGCTGCACATGAGAGGATTCAAATACTCGAAGAAAGTTTAGCATGGTCCACTAATTAGACTGAGTATGGTTGGGATTGATAAAAAAGGTTCTCCAAATTATAGGACCAGTTACAAGTAGCTGAAGAGACATATAATGATTATAGGTGAGGTTGGTGTGGTCAAGTTGCTGACCTTCAATATAAACTGCGAAAGGCCGATGGTGAGATTGCCCGACTTTGGCAATAATCGTTGGATAGAGCTCAAGCTAGCTCGAGCAGAGATTCGTAGGAGATACTTTCTTTGAGAGGCACTTTAGAGAGCTTGTCCACCTTGCATAGAAAAGATAAAATCGAGCTTCATAAACTGAAGATTCAAATGGCATACTAGAAGGACATTGATGTTGAATCTATAGTTCTAAGAAAGAGGTTGAGGAAGATAGAGGGGGAGTCTAGTAGCTCGACAGAGGCTCGAGAAGGAGGTTGAAGGGTTGAAACTCTCTCTTGCGATAGCTGGAGCTGGTAGTCCAAAGTCCAACCCTGAATAAGACTCATCTCCATTTCTCCTCTCTATTTTTTTTTTTTTTGTAACTGGTGTTATGGACCTTTGTTTTGTAATGAACTTTGACCTTAATGAAATGATGTTTTTCTCAATTGTCTTCTTGCTTTGCACAGATTTGATGTTTATTGATTTTTCTATTTTCTTCACTTCATCTTTCGATAGAATGACTATTGACAAAATGTCTTCCTCCCATCCTTGATAGTCGGAGGTCCTCATTCATGTTAGGACGAGGTTCTCCTCCTATTTGTGACATGGTTAGTTTTCGCTCTTGTACCTTATCCTGCTCCCAACAAGATCGTAGGGGCATAAAAGGGCCATTGAAAGGCCACTCCCCTCCTCCTATCTTAAATAACCAGAAGTCTTCATCCATGTTCGGATGAGGTCCTCCTCCTATTCCTGACATGGTTGGACATTGCTCTTGTTAGGACGAGATTCTTCAGTTTCTAGCAAGACAGTAGGAGCACGAAAGAGCCATTGATTAAGCCTCTTCTTCCTCCTATCTTGAATAATCGGAGGTCTTTATTCATGTCAGGATGAGGTCCTCCTCCTATTCTTGACATGGTTGGACTTTGCTCTTGTTAGGATGAGGTTCTCCTACTATTCCTAATAGGATAGTAGGTGCACGAAAGGATCGTTGAGTAGGCCTCTCCCCTCCTCCTATCTTGAATAACCGAAGGTCCTCATCTATGTTAGGATGCGGTCCTTCTCCTATTTTTGTTATAGTTGGACTTTGCTCTTCTTAGGATAAGGTTCTCCTCATGTTCCAAACAAGACAGTAGGGACAAAAAAGGATGATTATGTGGGCCTCTTTCCTCCTATCTTAAATAACCAGAGGTCTTCATCCATGTCAGGACGAGGTCCTTCTCTTCTTCCTGACACTATTGAACTTTTGCTCTTATTAGGATGAGGTTCTCCTTCTATTCCTAATAGGACAATAGGAGCATGAGAGGGCCATTGAGTGGGCCTCTCCCTCCTCCTATCTTGAATAATTAGAGGTCTTCATCCATGTCAGGATAAGGTCCTTCTCCTATTCCAGACATGGGTTGGACTTTGATTATTTTTGAGGTTATTTCTTATCGTCATAGATTTATACCAAGAAAAGAGATGTTAAAACATGAAAACTTTATTCAAAATGTAGTCATTGGTAGTATATTCATAGATTCTCTAAATTCCATTGGTATAGGAGATCTACCCCTCTGAGATTTTTTAGGTAATAAGTTTCGAGCCAGACGATCTTCTTGATTTCATATAGGCCTTCCCAATTTGGTACAAGCTTTTCTTAGTTCTGAGATTGTGAAATGGCTGCTCGTCGAAGTACCAAGTTTTCTACTTTGAATACTTTGCCTTTGACTCTGGAGTTGTAGTAGCAAGCTACTTTTTGCTTGTAGGACGCCATCCAAACTTGAGCTTCTTTCCATTTTTTCTCCAACAAGTCGAGGTTAGTTCTGAGATTCTTTGAGTTGCGCTGCTCATTGAATGCCAAGACTCGCGCTAATAGAAGTTTGAGTTCTATTTGGATGACTACTTCTATTCCGAAAGTCTAGGCAAATGGTGTCTCCCCAGTTGGCAGTCTTTGGATTGTTTGGTATGCCTAGAGTACATGATAGAGTTCGTCCACCTAAGTCTCCTTTGTTCTCTCAAGTCTTGCTTTAATACCTTGTAGCAAGGTTCTGTTGGTTACCTCGGCCTCGCCATTTGCCCATGGATAGGCTACTGACATAAAATTATGGGCAATATTTAGATCTTTATAGAACATGACAAATTTTGTTCTTGCAAACTAATGCTCATTATCTATTATAAGAGTTTGAGGTAGACCAAATCTACACATAACTGACTTCTAGATGAAGACCTGCACATTAGCTTCAGTAATTTTTGCCAGAGGTTCAGCTTCAACCCATTTCGTGAAGTAATCAATCACTACCAGTAGAAACTTTCGCTATCCGAATGTCATAGGAAAGGATCCAAGTGTGTCCATCCTAATAGAAAATATGCAGGATTTCATGCATAAATTTCAAAACTTTTTTGAAACATAACACAGCAGAACAGCAGACTAAACCATTTAATCTACAAATGCATGCATTCTAATTACTAAACCCTACATCTATGACCTATAACATGTCATAATTCATTCCTAAATCTAAAAATAAAAGATTTGGTATTGATCAAATCAATACCTTAGACCTAGAATAGTTCTAGTTCAAAAATCTAGATCACATCTAAGTGAGAGAAGAGATCAAATCTCTTACCTTAGCATGGGTCGAAAACTTCATCGTTCATTTTTATTATTATTTTTGAAGCCGCACATGCGTTTGACCTCTATAGATGATCCACATGAGACTACAATAAAATCAAAGGTTTGTCGAATGAAGATCCTCTCGAAGTGCTAGCTTCTCGTGGATCCCTCCTGATGGTTAACTTAAAATTTATTCTTCAGATCTCTTGGATACTCCAAGAGATGAAGAACAAGTGGAGGAATAAATAAGAAATCAAACTTTTGAATCCTCTAAAAGTTAGAAATTAAATAGTTAAGAAAGATCCTAAGAGAAGACACATCTTCTCTTTTTAGGACATCAATCATTAATGTCCTAAATAGATCTTCATACCTGGACAAGAGAAGACCTTCTTCTCTAAAATATTTCTATACTTTCAGATCTCTTCCTCTCTAATTTTTCTCATAGAAAAATTATATATAAATTAAGAAAAGATTCTTAAATCAATCCTAAGAGAAGACTATCTTCTCTTCATTTTCCTCTCATCAGGATATGATCAAATCATATCCAAAAAGATCACCATACCCTAACTCCTTAGAGCATCCTTCCCACTCTCTCTTCCTATCTTTCTCTCTTAGATTTTTATCATATAAAAATCATAAAGAAAAGGAAGAAAATAAATCTTGAAAGAGAAATAAATTAGAAGACATTCTTCTTACCTTTGTCTTCATCAAGACATCAACTATTGATGTCATAATTGAAAGATCTTCGCCAAGAAGTTGGGTGCCTTCATCCCTCATGCCCTTCTCCTCCTTTTCTTCTTTCTTTATTGTGGAACTCCAAGGAATATCACACACACCTCCTATAAAAGTAGCACCCTCCTATTTTAAAGGGTTGACTAGGTCAATGTAAATTCAAATGAGGAAGCTAGGGAGGTGTCCAACTCTTGGATGCCTTCTCCCTAATTTTCTATGATGAGAAACAAAAGAGAATGCCCAAAATAGGAAGAAATATGGGTGACAAAAAATTTGGTGGGCATGGGAGAAATTCCAAAAGAGGGAGGGAAGAGTTTTGGCTTAAAGGGACTCCATCAAATAGAATCCTAGTCAAAACTAATTGCTATCTTTGACCAAGTCAAAAATAATTCTAAATTAATCTAGATTGTTGAAAAATATATCGCAAAGTCAATCATCAACCTATTGACGATTGTGCTACATTATATTTATAACTAATTCATTAATAAATAAAATATATTTTTGATATTTTACATCATAAAGTATTCATCTTCTAATAAACTTCATTATTGTGATGAAGTCCTTAGGACTATTTAGCTTAAATAAAGAGAGAATTTATTGATTAGTCCTTAAATCTATTCATGACCAAATGATAGACTGTTAATTAGGATGACAGCATCTATCAAGCATCGATCGCTGTATGCCATATAGGTTGGCTGTCCTCTTAATCAAGAACTGTGGAGACATTGGTATGGCATATAGGTGAGATGTATGGGTACATCATCATTGAACATGATCAACTCTAGAGCATTCTACTATCGAGAATATCTCTGATGGGATATAGGTATAAGTGTCCCTTAGACCTAAGATCGCCTTAGTGACTTACACGCAACTCACCGTGCTTTGGTACTGGACTAACTGAATTTCTAATTTAGTAATAGAAGGCTTCTATGTTGAAAATTATATCCCAAAACCAATCATCAGTCTGTTGATGGTTGAGATATTATAATTAATTTATTAAGTAATAAAAAATATTTTGGCATTCTTTTTTTCATCATAAATTTACATCTTCTAATGAACTCCACTATTGTGATGAAGTCTTTATGACTATTTAGTTTTTATAAAGAGAGAATTTATTGATTAGTCCTTAAATTTATTCACGACCAAATGATAGACTGTTAATTAGGACGACAATGTCTATCGAGCATAAGTCGCTATATGCCATATAGGTTGGTTGTCCTCTTAACCAAGAAGTGTGGAAACACTGGTATGACATACAGATGAGATATATGGGTACATCATCATTGGACTTGATTAATTCTAGAGCATTCTGCTATCAAGAATATCTCTGATGGAATATAGGTATAAATATCCCTTAGACCTGAGATCACCTCAGTGACTTGCAAGCAACTCACTATGCTTTGGTACCGGACTAACTAAATTTTTAATTTAGCAATAGAAGGCTTCTAGGCACAATCATATACTTGCAAAGTTGGAGTGTGATCAAGAAGAAATAGACCACTCCAAGAGTTGGAGAAGAATGTATCACTGTATTTCAATATAGCAAAACCTTGGCTAGGGTAATCCATCAAATGGATTTGATATTTTGAAATACAATGTGGATAACCTGATCAGAGTTGGTAGTTGAACTCTGAGGTATCCTATGAGCATTATGGTCAAGGAGATGAATTATACGGAAACAACATTCACATGGGTTCTATGGATGGTGTTCTACTCCTTTCGACCTATCCGACCATCGGATATCATTGCTATATGGTCACTTCAATTGGTACAGAAATTTATTTCTATGCTACTATCCTAAGTTCAAATCTATGAGGTCACACATATTAGAGTTCACATTCTGATCGGATGGTTGATCAGCAATTTAGAATCATTTTAGGATTAAACAATCAATATGATTTATGTTTAACCTAGTGCAAGTGTTGCAGGAGGATTGATTAGCAATTAGATTACTGATTGGCATAATTTGATTAAGCCAGAGAGCTAAGATTAAGTTTAATTAAATATAATTTAATTAGATTTAGGCTGAGCTTGATTGGATCAAGTTTAATTGGCTTATTGGATAAGCCAAGTGCAAGGAAGAACTAGTCCTAGTCTAACTAGGACTCGGGTCATTCCAATTTTATAATTTGATTAAAAAATTAAATTAAAATTAAATCTAACTTAATTAAATTCTTAATTAGATTAGAATCTAATTTAATTTAGTTGATTTAGTTTTGATTTAATTTGGTTTGAGAAACCATGTTTGACCAAGTCATAGTTGGAATCCTAGTGAGACTAGGATTCCACCTTGTGCCACCTTAGTCCTCCACGCCCCATGCCCTCCCTTTTTGTGTGACAGAGAGTCCCTCTCTGGTCTTCACACATGCCTCTTCTCTCCCTCTTATTCTCATATGGTTATTTTGTGGTTGACCAGGTCTATGTGGAAGTTAGTTTTGATTTAGGATTCTATGAGATAGAATCCTTATAAACCAAAACATCTCCTTCCATGTGTGCCACCCATCTCCTATTTTTTCTCCCTAATTCTATGTGAGTAAGAGGTATTTTGTGTGCCTCTCCTTGCTGGATTTACTAAAAAAAATCAGAGGAGGGGTGCCCAACTCCAAGAGTTGGGTGCCCCAACAACTTGCCAAATCTAGTCCTGTCTTATCTAGTTTTTGACCTAGATAAGGACTCTATTTTTTTTATAAATTTAGGATGAATTTTAATTTAATTTTTTTATAGAATATAGATATTTGGGAGAGGTTTTGGGTGTACAAAAATTAGAGGAAGAGGGTCCTTGGGCGTGGGGGTTCCATAGGCACCAAACTAGGTGTCTACGTGACTAAAAAAAGAGAAGAAGAAGAGGATCTTCTTCTAGGACTGTTTTATTCCTCATCTCTTCTTTCTTTGAGTTTCTTTGAGAGAGTCATAGATTAGAAAACTCTCCTCTTTCTTATCATATTTAGGAGAGTCCAAGTTTCGAAGAAGAAAGCATCAGATCGACTATCGAAGAAAGATAAGCATAGTACTAGCATGCTGTGCTGATTTCTTGCATTAGGATCTCTGATCATGTTCGTGGACTCGTGTGGACGACTCCTAGATGTTAGATGCATGTGCGGCTCATGACTTCATCCTCAAACCTAGATCAGTAAGTTAGAATATCTAATTTGCTCAGATAATAGATCTGATCTATTAACTTCATACCTGCATTTGATGTAGTGTAGATCTATGTTTATTTAATCAATCTTTTGTTTCTTATTTGATTTTAATTTTTAATTTAATATCATGCCTTGATCTATAATAGATCTATGATTTAGGTGTTTATATATTTGTTTGAATAAATATTTGATTTATTTAAATCTTTTGCTGTATGATCTTGAAAAGGTTTCAAGATCTACCCGTGAAACCCTAGATCGGATTTCTTCAATTGGTGTCAGAGCCTAGGTTCTTATTACATGATTTTTATGCATGTTTAAATTATTTCTTAGATTAAATCTAATTTATAATTTAATTATTAAATCTAAAATTAAAAAAAATATCAGATCTCATGAATTGCCATAAGGTTGTCCTATTGTAAGGTTTACCCCTTACAGTGAAAAGGTTGTCCTAGTTCGTGATGATCTGACTCTAATCATAAATTTATTAGATTTGATCTAATTTTATTTATGATTTAATAAATTTAAAATATTTTTAGATCTTAAAATAAAATATTTTAGATTGCACAGTCTACCATAAGGTTGTCCTGCTGTAAGGCTTACTCCTTATAGTGAATAGGTTGTCCTAGTACGCGTTCATCTAAAATATTGATCATAAAATTTTAGATTAGATCGAAGAGATTTTATGTTATAATTAAAAATATTTTAATCTGATTTCAATCAACATAAATATGTTAGATTTGATCTAGGGAGATTTATGATTGATTATTATTGAAACTATTTCAATTACATGAACCTGTTTAGATTAGATCTAAAGTAGTTTTATGTTTATTTTACTTGTATATTGATTATGAATCAAACATACAACTTAGTTGATAGAACCATCTTGTAAAAATATTTTACAAATATAAAAATCATTTTTGAAAAGCTGAACCCCAACCCTCAGCCCAAAAGTTAATTGAGAATTAAGAAGTTGATTGATTAGGAACTAGGATTGTGAATTGAAGATCCTAAGACACAAATCATAATACATTAGATTAAATGGATTATTGGGGATTAGATCCATTAATTGGATTAGACCTAGGGTTAGATTAAATAATGAACTTAATTAGAGAATTAACTAAATCTAATCAATTATTATGTTAGATTAGGTCAAGGATTCTCTAGATCAATTATAATAGTTGTAGTTATTCAAGTCTATGTCTTTAACAAGATCCAAGATGGACTTAATTCTTGACTACACGGTCTAGCACAAACTGTTAGGTTGATCTAATTGAAACTAATTAAACCAATTGGTATCTAAGATAAATCAGATCAGCGATTTTTAATTGGCAACCTACTTACCTGGCCATTTCTGATGGTGTCTAAGGCAAGCTTTGGTAGATCCTGCTGCTGATCGAACTTACCTGACCTTTTGGTAAGATTATGTTTTAATTGAATTACTTGACTATTTGAGCTGACCCATGTCAGCTAGGTAAATCAGTGTTACTAATTTTGTTACTCATAGACCAGCCTGTTAGTGGTCTTTCTTAAGCTGACTTGGTATAGCTAGTTGGATGATCATGACAAGCTGGTTAATCTGACCTACTCACTTCTATAAATAAATTTTCTAAAATTATTATGTCCCTAAAATGAAATAGTTATAAGATAACTAGATCATAGCCTCCCATTAAAGTGGATGATAATGGATCCATCAGTTGGATAATCATTAGAGGCCCAAAGGCCTGGTGCTTATCGGTTGATAAAATTATCATTCATTATATGATCTTTTTAATACATCTTTCTAAATGGTGGTCAGGAGGGCCAACCAATGTTGGGCCTGATCATTCATTAGTTAGATGGGCTAATTATGGTCATGTAATGGTTGGACCTAACTGGACCCTTTTCTGAGAAGGATAAAACCAACTGATGAGGAGCTGGGGTAAAATTTGATTACTAAAAATTATTTAGAGAAACAATTGGTTATGAACCAACCCTTAGATGTACATGGGTTGGCCAACCGAAGTTGGACTCGTGTACAATCTATGTGGATTCTAATACCCACTAAGGAATTAGGATAATTCCTCGAATTGGAGGTAGAGGCTACCAATTGGAATAAAATAGTGAAAAAAATCTTTTGATTAAAGTCCAAATCTTTAGGTTTAATGAATCAATTACTAATTAGATTTTGATTTTTCTTGGTGCAGACATGGCCACTTTTCTATCACTCCGATCATTATTGGATAATGATTAGTTGGTGGGATCCAACTTCAGTAGCTGGTACTAAAAGTTGAAGATTATCCTGGAGCATGAACGGATCCTATATGTGCTAATGGATCCTACACCTGAGGAGCCAGCTGTCAATACACATGAAATAGTTAGAGACACTTATCAGTAATGGCTCAGTGACTGAACCACGATGCACTGCATTATGCTGGCTGCAATGAGTGATGAGTTCAGTTGCAGATTTGAGACAGCTCAGTCAAATCAAATACTCCAAGTGTTGGAGGATTCTTTTGATACATCCGATGATGTTGAGAGGCACAAGACTAGTTGCACAATCTTTAATGCCAAAATGTAGGATGAAGCCTCTCTCACTGATCATGTACTGTACATGATCGAGCTGATAGAGCGCTTGAGTAAACTCGACTTTCCCTTGCATGAACAACTTAGGAAAGATGCAATACTGAACTTGTTGCCAAAGTTCTATCTCCCTTTCCTTACTCATTACAGAATGACAAAGCCTGAAGTAAACTACCACGGCTTACTAGGGTTACTTCAGAAATTTAAGAAGGATCACGAGCTCCATAAAGAGTCGGTGAATTTAGTGGGAGGTTCATCTTTTGGTTCTCGATCCTTTAGGAAAGAAAAGAAGAACAAGAAGAAGAAAACAAAGAAGATTTAAGTTCAGGCTGGGACATCAGTGCAGGGCTAGACCGGAAAGATCAAGCCCGATAGGAGTCAAGATAAATGCTTCTTTTGCAAGAAGCGGGGGCACTGAAAGAGGAACTATCCTCAGTACATTGCCTCCCTGGATCCAAAAAGGCAGAGAAAGAAGCAAGCTATTGCTAAGCAAGGTATTTATATGATAACTCTTTGCAATTTCTCTATTTATGATATTACTGATTGGGTATTAGATACCGATAACCCTTACCATATTTGCAATTCATTAGGGGTTACAGGTCAGTAGAAGATTCAAGCAGGACGAAAGATTTCTGAATGTTGGAGATGGAAGATCAGTTCCAGTTCTAGCTTTAAGAATTTTGAAACTTGTATTTGAATCTCATACTGTTGTTCTTAGTGATTGTCACTTCTGTTCTAGTTTCTTTTTAAATATTATTTTTGTAGGCCTTTTGGCCATGAACAATTATGAAATTTTAATAAAGGAATAAATTTGTAATATCATTATGAATGGTGTTACTGCTTTCTATGGATAATTAAATAATGGTGTATATATGTTATCACAATCTGTTAATGTAGTCTATTCTACAGACAAGCACCCTAGATTAGATAGTGTATCAGATATCTACTTATGACATTATAGGCTAAGTCATATAAACAAGAACAGGATAAACCGATTGACTCAAGAGAGATTCCTCGACGTCAATGATTGTGAATCACTTTCAATCTATGAGTCCTATCTTCTTGGTAAAATGACCAAGTCACCTTTTACTAGAAAAGGTGAGAGAGCCAATGAGCTCTTAGGTTTAGTACATACTGATGTATGTGGACCAATGAGCATAAGAGGTGGATATGTCTACTTCATCACTTTCATAGATGATCTATCCAGATATAGATATGTCTATCTGATGAAACATAAGTTGGATTCTTTTAAAATGTTCAAATGATTTCGAGGTGAAGTAGAAAAATAAACTAGGAAGAGTATTAAAACTCTTTGGTCTGATCAAAGAGGAAAATATCTTTCTATTGAGTTTCTCACATATCTAGGAGAGAATGGGATTCTCTTCCAATGGACTCCTCTTGGAACAACACAGCATAATGGTGTGTCTAAAAGGAGGAATCGGACTCTGTTAGACATGGTCTGATCCATGATAGAATTTGCTAGCTTGTCGAAATCCTTCTGGAGATATGCACTCAAATCGGTTTATTATCTATTAAATAAGATTCCAAGTAAGTCTGTAGTTAAAATTCCATATGAGATATAGATAGGACGTAAGCCAGCACTTTCACACCTTAGGATTTGGGGGTGCCCGGCTTATGTCAAATGGTTAGTTACAGACAAAGTTGGACCTAGGTCTGACAAGTGTATATTTATAGGATACCCAAAAGAAACTAAAGGATACTATTTCTACCATGCTGATGAACAAAAGGTGATCGTCAGCTTTAGGACAATCTTTTTGAAAAAGAAGTTTCTTAGTGAAGGAACTGTTACCTCTAAGGTTGAACTTGATGAAATTTAATAGATAGAAAGTCTGGCACAGAATGTTGAACCTAAGTCGGATTTGATCAGATCAGATCCAAAGCCTAGTGAACCCGCACCATTAAAGTGATCCGATAGAGTATCACGCCATTCGGACAGATACTATGGATTCTTTATCTAGGATGGTGATCCCATTGAACTCGATGAGAATGTTGAGGATCTGATCATTTATATGGATGCGATGCAGAGATCCGACTCTAAAAAATGGCTAGAAGCCATGAGATCTGATGCATGCTAATTTATAGCTATGGCGAGTGCACCAATCGATCAAGTAATAAAGTAAATGAGTAGAGTATCGTCCCTAGAGGATTGAAAAATAAGTACTGAAAAGCTCTTTCCTATGCTTTATTTAGAAGATTGATTTATGAGAATAAGAAATTAAAGAAAATAAAAAAAATAATTAAAAGTTTTTAATTAAATAGAGAGAGTGTAAATTATTAGGGTTTTAAATTCTAGAGCAATGGATTACTAAGGCAATCGGTTCACCAACTCAGTCAATACAATATTCAGATTTTTTGATTAATTTTATTTCATGTGACGGTGGAGTCTTCTAATTTATTCACTACCCTTTGGTCCAAGCATAGCAAATCTATGAATATTTATTAATTACCCTTTGGTCCAGGTGTAATTTAAATAAATATTAATGTACTAGGTTTTGTGAAACCCTCTAATTAAAATAAGCTGTGTCCAAAGCGCACTAAAATTCCTGCATGCATATGAATTCTAACTTGATTCATAATACAAGGTATATAATCAAGAAGCATTAACATAAATGTACTTGGTCCGTAACATCTATGTTCATCAGATCAATTAGAAGATGGCCAGTAATCTAAAAGCATTAAGATCAAATTTATATACTCCTCATGAATAAAATTTAAAAATAAATGATACTAAATATTGCATCAAAAGAGTGGCTACACCTTAGCCTTAGTAAAAGAAAATTTAGTTCACAATAACAAGTTCAAAAACAGTGAATAAAATAAAAAGCATAGAGAAATTAGACTGTTTGATTGTTGAAATTGATTGTCTACTGCTCTTGATATGGAGAACTTGGCGAAGAAGAAGAGACTCCTTGATAATGTCTCGATCGTCAAAGAAAAATCAAAAACCCTTTTTGATTTTCTCACAAATCACTTTTTTTTTACCTCTCTCCTCTTTCTTTCTCTCTCTCTCTTTTTCTCCCTCTCTCTCTTTCTCCCCGTCTCTCTCTTTGTCTCTCTCTGATCTCTCTTATTTTTCATGATGACACTGATTTTTTATAGAATAAGAGTTTGATTTCTCCCAAAATCCATCAAAAATTAGGTTTTAGACTCCCAAAATAACTCAAATTAGGATCTGGGTAATTCTGGCCGTCATATGTTGATAAACAGTCCAAAAATCACTCAAAAATCTCTTAAAATAACCCAGATCAAGTCGGATTTAATGCCAGCCGTTGGATCGACCGTTGGATCGAATCTGGGCTGTCCGATCGCATAGAAATAAGCCTTCAGATCTTTAGTTTTACGTCGGAATGAATCTCAGCCATTGGATCTCGATCAAAAGCTGTGGATGCCATCCATCAGCACCTTCTTCTCGACCGTCCGATCAAGCTTCAGCGAAAACTGCCCGTTGGATCAACTAATCATGGCTCTTTATGCAATTAGATCTAAATCTGATTGATGGAATGACATCATCTGATCCAATCAGATTAGAGTCCCTCATAAACCTCCTTAGGCACTGCCAAGATTGGTCAAACAGGACTCTTTGTCACCACCTAAGTTGAAATCATGAAGCAACCTGGAGTCCCATCTTTATGGAACTCCAAGCATGATCCTCATGGGGTGCATGCCTCCCTAGGCATGTGCCCCCTCCCTTTCTACTTTTTAGTAGGAGGATAAAGCCCCATGTTCTCTCCTATGGGTGCATGACACATGGGCAGATATCTAAGTGTCAAAGGTCAATATTTGACCAAAGTCAAAAGATAAGATTTAGCAGATGATGAAAAATGGCAGGTGTTGTCTTAAATTTATCTCATAAATTAAGACAACCCTTTTCTAATCTGGATAAGCTCCAATCAGACCAAGTAAAGGTTCCTGAGTGAGCCAAAAATATTTGGCTCAGTCGAGACAACTTTTAATGATAGTAAAAGGAAGAACGTTAGGTTCAATCGAGTGCTAGCACGATTTTTCTTGAACCTAATTGAATCTCATTCAGATCAATTGAACTGGATTAGTTCAATTGATGATCATCCAGATTCAAACCCTTATTTGTGTGACCCAGTTAGGTTCAGTTCTGTATGGTAATGGGATATGTCATGATCTCTATCATCGACATCATCGAAACTCTTTTCGATGGATCAGAACTCTTCTGATTCAGACAGCTAGAATGATCGATCATCTAAATCATTCTAATTGCTCCCAAAATCCACCAGTGACACCTAGCAGTATATGGTGGCAACCCATCAGAGCTGAAAAATGCGAACCTCTTGGTGCAGCTACCTGTGTGATTAAGTTCTTCTATCTTGAGCCCCGATCAGATTAGGGTTAAGGTGAACTCGTCAAACCCTAGTCTCTGTCATATGATGTAATCATTCGATTCAAGTCCAAATGTGAAAATCTAAATAGAAACTCTTTCTATTATTTCACTCTGCCATGGCCATGGGCTTCTGGACTTGATTCTCATGATCATCATAGGGCTGCTCTCTCATACCACCGAGGTAGATAGATTCCATCTTGATGCAATCCAGTTCCTACAATGAACATGCTATAGCCAACATACACCTCAGGGTTCCAAATGGCTAGGAGATCCGAGTTAATGGTGTAGTCAAACTATAACACCCTCAAGGTGAACTGTCCGATGCACCTCAGGTCAAAGAACCAGACACACTACTGCAGCATCGAGTCAGTCATTGACGAGAAGGTAGACTTCCTAATGACTACTCGAGGTGGTCACGCTCAGTGCCCTCGTTCTCTAACGAGTACCTGTACTCTCGCTCCGGTGTCTCCACACCGTAGACTCAAGACTCATCTACTAAAGAGAAGCGATTGTACACCAACCTTCCGGATCAATCACCATCCTCGTGATGATCCTATGGTCGGGAGCATTTTATGAGTTAATAATGATTATTCATGTCTTAAATTTTCAACTCTTGAAAATATGAATTATCATTACCATTAACTCAAAGGATGTATCACAGACACTAAATACACATATGTGATAGAAAATAACCCATTTTATTGATTTATAGTCAAAATTATAATTTTGCCCCTAGAAGTGTATTACAAGTGTCAGCCAATTCTGGCTTCTAGGGCACATATATCTAACAATCTCCCACTTGTCCTAAAGCCAATTGGCTACAAGTCTAAGTCCCATCTTCTCAAGGTGGGCTTCGATCTTCTGCTGGCCCAACGGCTTTGTAAGTGGGTCTGCCACATTATCTGTATAGTTGACTCTCTTGACCTCGACATAACTCTTCTCGAGGTAATCGTGGTTGAGGTGGTATCGCCGCTCAATGTGCTTAGATTTTTGGTGAGACCTCGGCTCCTTAGCAAGGGCTATGGCGCCATTGTTGTCGCAGTATAGAGGAATGGCATCTGATGGCATTACTCCGATTTCTGCAGCAAACTTTCTTGTACCAGAATGCTTCCTTCGCAGCCTCTGATGCAGCAGTGATATATTCTGCTTCCATGGTGGAATCTGCTATCACTGTTTGCTTGAAACTCTTCCAGCTGACAGCACCACCATTGCACACAAACAGACTTCCAGATGTCGACTTTCGATCATCTATATCGGACATGAAATCCGAGTCTGTGTATCCCTGGACTTGGAGTTCTCCATTACCAAAGACCAACATCATATCCTTAGTTCTTCTCAAGTACTTAAGGATACATTTCACAGAAGTCCAGTGTTCTTCACCTGGATTTGACTGATATCTGCTTGTGACACTCACAGCATGGGCTATATCAGGTCGTGTACATAGCATGGCATACATGAGGCTCCCTATTGCAGAAGCATAAGGGATCTTGCTCATGCGTTCTATTTCCTCAGGTGTGCTAGGGCACATCTTCTTGGAAAGATGAATACCATGTCTGAAGGGTATTAATCCCCTCTTAGAGTTTTCCATACTAAACCTCTTTAGTACTTCCTCTATGTACATCTTCTGTGAAAGTCCTAGCATCCTATTCGGTCTATCCCTATAGACCTTAATTCCTAGAATAAAGGATGCTTCACCTAGGTCTTTCATGGAGAATTCCTTGGACAACCATATTTTGACTGATGGTCAACATGGGAATATCATTCCCAATAAGGAGGATGTCATCCACGTACAATACGAGGAAGACAACAGCGCTCCCACTGACCTTTTTGAAAACACATGGTTCCTCTTCATTTTTGATGAAACCAAATAATTTTGATCACATCATTGAAATGAGTGTTCCAGCTCCGAGATGCTTGCTTAAGTCCATATATGGACCTTTGCAGCTTGCAAACCTTGTGATCAGTATCACTGGATGTGAAACCTAGCGGCTGTTCCATATAGATATCTTCCTCAAGATATCCATTTAAGAATGCCATTTTCACGTCCATTTGCCATATTTCATAATCGAAATAGGCTGCAACAGGCAAGCAATGTGCGGATGGATTTTAGCATAGCCACTGGGGAAAAGGTATCCTGATAGTCAATGCCTTCGCATTGACTATAACCTTTTGCCACTAGTCTAGCCTTGAATGTCTCCACATTTCCCATCTGCACCAATCTTTCTCTTGAAGATCCATTTACACCCAATAGGTACTATACCTTCTGGTGGATCTACCAAGGTCCAGACTTGGTTTGAGTGCATCGAGTCAATTTCTGACTGCATTGCCTCTAGCCATTTCTCGGAGTCGATATCTGATATCGCCTCGTTGTATAGGTTTTGGGATCATCACCATGAGCACCATTACCTACGAGGAACATTTTCTCTACTTCCTCTGAAATAATACCTAAGTATCTTTCAGGGGGACGGAAAACTCTTTTCCGATCTACGAGGTGGAGGAGGTAGTGTTCTTATTGGCTCAACCTGATTTGGTTCCAATTGGTCCTTAGCTCGTTGTACTTGTGAGACTTTCTCATCAAGCTTGAATCTGCTTTCCAATGCCGCTATCTTGAATAAACTATTTTTCAAGAAAGATGGCATGTCGACTCACAATCACATTGTGGTCTTCTGGAATGTAGAAATAGTATCCTAATGACTCTTTAGGATATCCTATGAATCGAGCTCTAAAGGACCTAAACTCTAACTTGTCCGCTTGTTGTCTTTTGACATGAGCCGGACAACCCCAAATTCTGAGATGACTCAGACTTGGTTTCTTACCATGCCATATCTCATACGGTGTGGTAGGAACGGTTTTAGAGGAAACCCTATTCAGTAGATAAATTGAAGTTAACAATGAGTGTCCCCAAAGAAAATCAGGAAGGTCTGTGAAGCTCATCATGGATCGGACCATATCCAATAGAGTCCGATTTCTCCATTCTGAAATCTCCATTGAGTTGAGGTGTTCCTGGTGGAGTCCATTGAGAGACTATGCCATTTTTCTTGAGATAGTCTAGGAATTCTTGGCTAAGGTATTCACCTCCTCGATCTGATCGAAGAACCTTAATGGGTTTTTCAGTTTGTTTTTCTACTTCATGTCTGAATTCTTTGAACTTTTCAAAAGCTTCAGACTTGTGTCTCATAAGATACACATACCCATACCTAGACAGATCATCGGTAAAGGTAATGAAGTAGACAAAATTGCCTCTAGCCGGCACATCAAATGGGCCGCACACATCAGTATGTACTAGGGCAAGGAGATCTGTGGCCCTTTCCCCATGTCCTAACAAAAGGGAGTTTAGTCATTTTGCCTTGAAGACAAGATTCACAAGTTGGATATGACTCGAAAGTCAATGGACTCAATAGCCCATTTTTCTCCAATTTGTTGATCCTATCTTCTGCTATATGACCTAATCTCAGGTGCCATAGATATCTATCATTTGGACTATCCCTAGGTCATTTTGGCATTCACATTTTGCTCGATAGTTAAAATAGGTACATCAATATGTAGCTGATAAAGACCGTTAATAAGGAAACCATTTGCAATTTTATTTCTTTCATAAAGAATGTTACAATGGTCCTTAAAGAAGGTAATCACATAGCCTTCTTGTGCTAAGCATGAAACAGAAATCAAATTCCTGCTAGCTGCAGGCACATAATAACAGTCTTTCAAAACTAAGTCTAAACCAGATGGTAATCGAAGAGGGTATGTTTCCACGGCTACTGCAGCAACTCTTGCTCCATTATCGATGCGTAGGATCATGTCTCCATCCCTCAGCCTCCTGCTATCCTCAAGACCCTGCATGGAAGTGCACAGATGAGCACTAGAACCAGAGTCAAGCACCCAACTGGATGCAGAAGAAACCGTAAGGTTAGACTCAATAACGAGCATACCTCCAGAAGGACCTTCCTTCTTGTTCTTCAGGGTGGCCAGGTAAGTAGGGCAGTTCCGCTTCCAATGGCCGTCGCTGTTGCAATGGAAATACTTTTCCTTTGACATCGGCCTTCTTCTTCGGCTCTGCCTTCTTCTTCTTTCCTCCTTCCATCCTTTTGCTTTTTCACAGACTTCTTTTTCTTTCCATAAGACTTTCTTTTGGAAGAAGTCCATTCCATAGCAAGAACTGAGCCTTTAGAACCTTTCATAGAAAGCTCAGCGGTAACCAGCATATTCATTAATTCGGCCAAGGAATTTTGAAGTTTATGCATGTGGTAATTCATGATGAATTGCCCATATGCATCAGTCAAGGATTGCAGAATAATATCATTCTGCAGATCCAAGTCTAACTTCACACCGAGCTTCTCAAGCTCTTCCATGTCCTTGATCATCATCAGACAGTGATCTTGGACTGACTGCCCATCACGCATCTTAGCCTTAAAAAGTCATTTCGTGACTTGATATTTGGCTGCGCGACTCTGTTCACCAAACATCTCCTGCAGGTGAGCCAACATTTGGCGAGCAGTCCCGATATCTTCATGTTGGCGCTGGAGCTCATCAGACATCGAGCCCAACATGTAATATCTGGCCTTATTATCTTCGTCTATCCATTTTTCTCAGAGATGCTCTCTTTTCAGAGACGCTCTCTATTCAGGGATGGACGGGCTGGTAAGGTGGGAGGGTCCTGGTCCAATACATGGGTTAACTTCTCAAAACCCAAAATATTTTGTAGTTCCTGAGCCAATCTTTATAATTGGGTCCAGTCAGTCTATGTGTGTCCAGGATACGTGCCAATGGGTTGGACGCAGACATTTTCCTGTAGAGAGTCAAAGATTCTAGTTAGATACTGTAATTATTGACTTGACCAATTTATTTAGGGAATTTTATTTTTAAACAAATTAGCTCCCACTATTTTCTCGGATCCCTACACTCCCTCTGTAGAGATGCAAAAATCTCCATGATTAATGATTTCTAGTGGGTGGTGCGGTCTCACCAACTGACTCATCACCTCACCTAACAGTTATTGGTGATGGGTTAGCCAATGAGTGAACAACTCTTGTTCAATGATTCTCTAATCATGGTGCACCCAAACTTGGTCTCTAATTCATGAATCTCACCGTATCCGAAATATTGATCCACTCCTTAGTTAAGTCAGACCCACCATTTGCATAGACTGGATTCCTAATTGAGTCTCTCACCGTATCCAAAATATTGAGCCCAACTCATCCTCCAGCCCATAGCATCCAATGCCTAATAGACATGGTTGCATCTTTTCCGGTGCAACTGAGCCACTGTATCCAGCCGAGAACAATCAACCCCGGGAAGGGCCCGCACATCTACAATGGTGGAAGACCTCAGACTTAATCTTTTCTTAGGGAGAATTGATTCAGGTCTCATTAAACTAGACTTGTCATAGTCATAACAATTATGACTAACCTAGTGGCATGGGTTAGCTCGGATTATTGACCACCTCAGATCAGAACTGAGTCAACAGATATGGCCAGGTAAGTGAGACCGGTGGAAGGGATATGCCATTAACTCGTACAAGAATGCATTCAGGTCGAGTAGCTGAATCGGAAGGAATAGTCCAGATAACATCGTACAAACAGATTCAGGTCAACAGATTGTAAGTGAGACCGGTGGAAGGAATATGCCATTAACTCGTACAAGAATGCATTCAGAGTCGAGTAGCTTCCAATTAAAAACAGTCGGTCGTATGTGCCAAACTTACCTTAGACACCAAATTGTTGAGCCAGAACCAATTGGGTTAGCCTACAATCCAGACTCTAACCTCTGAGCCTAATTAGGTCTTGCTTGATCGTGACTCGATCTTGACCCAGACTTAATCCTATTAGGCTGGTCAATTTAAGCATTGTTGATCCCATCTAACCAACTCTTGATTCGGTTTGATCAACCGCTTAGACCTAATTGAGCTACCCAAGCCCGAACCCAGTATTATGAATATGTCTTAGATCTAAAATTCTCAATTTTAGACCTAATTAATATTTCCATAATCTTAATTCTTAATTAAGTAGGGTTCATAAACAAAATATGCACAATAAATCCTAGGGTTTCAGGATCTAGGGTTTTGCAGAAAGTAAGTTTTGGGTTTCTGATTAAGGACGAACACGCAGCACCCCTACACATCATAAGAACACCCCATCGAATGGAAAGAGAGGGCCTTTAAACCCTTCTTCATTCTTATGACCGGACGGCCAAGAGGAACGCCTTAATCAGGAACATGCAATACTACAAAATAGTTTTAGATCTATATCATATATCTCATATACAAATTAGATCTAAATCATGGCATATTTTGCATACATCTCATGTATCGAATCATGCATATTTTCAGATCTAAATTATCTCATAATAATCTAAAAAATTAGATTTAAATTGATCTAATCAAAATAAATTCTAATCTAGACAATTATGTAGAACTATTCTACAACTAGTCTAGACATGCATCAATCATATCTCATATGATATTTAAAATTAAATAATTTTTATTTGCTATTTTTTAGATGTTATTATAATAATTATAATATCAAAAAATAGTAAATAAATAGATCTAAAATATGATTTAATCAAATTAAATCAAAAACATGCAAGACTATTCTATAGAACTATTCTATTTTAGAACTAGTCATGCATATTTTCTAATCTTAGATCCAAATCATTTAATTTTAATTTTTTCTGATTTTAGATCTGATCACATCTCATGTGACATCTAAAATCATTTATTTTTTAATTAAAATAAATTTAAAATTAGATCTAAATAATTTTAGAACCCTTGGCTCTGATACCAGTTGAAGGAAAAAATCCTGATTTTCCCGGATCCAGGTTCGTTCAGATCTGATCAGATCAAGAGATATATTTCAAAAAAAATTCTTTGATCTAAATCAGATCTTGAGATATTTTAGATCTAATTCTTATTATTTTAATAATAAAATAAAATTAAATAAATTAAATCAAATTTAATTTACCTTGATTTGGGTAATCCTATTACCCTGTTGATGATCCTGTTTGCAGCGGAAGGTTCTGGATCTAGCCACGCAAGTGCCTGGCCTCTACCGGTATCCACTCAGGCTTGGATCTAGGAGATCCTCTTCTTCTCTATCACATCTCCAAAAATTAGATCTGGATCTGATCTGGAGGATCTTCAAAACTCTTTTGAAGATCAGCAGTCGTCCTTTGCAGCAGCGCAGCCTTCTAGCTTTCTGTCGCCTTTCTCTTGATCTGGATCGCACCAACCAAGCCCAAAACTCTTTTGGACATGGAGAGGAGAGGGAGAAGGTGGATTGGCATGGAGAGGAAGGGAGAGGCAGCCTTGGGGCATGGGAAAGGGTAGAACCTTTTTAATTCTAGGGCATAGCAGGGTCTTATTTATAGACTACTGCGATCCAACTCCTCTTCTTCCCAACCAATCACAACTCCTTTGTGAAATCAGATCTAAATCTGATTGGTGGGAATAGAGAGTCCCTGGATTCCTCCTTAGATTAGATTCCTCATAAACCTCCTTAGGTCAAAGATTGGTCAAAAGGATCTTAGGAGAACTCTAATTGAAATCCAAAAGGAGACCTGGAGTCCCATCTGTCCAACATGGGACTCCTAGGCGTGATCCTCCAACTTGGGCACACGCCTCCCTAGGCATGTGCCCCTCTCCTTTCCAGGTTTCTGGTAGGGGACAAAGCCCCCATGCTCTCTCCAATAGGTGCATGACATATGGTCAATGTCAAGTGTCAAAGGTCAACTTTTGACCAAAGTCAAAGACAAGAAATGGCAGGTGACCAAAAATGGCATAGGTAATGTCTCAAATTTATCTCAAAATAAGACAACCCTTTTCTGACTTGGACAACCTCCAGTCAGACCATATGAAGGCCTCTGATTGAGCACAAACTCCTTTGGCTCAGTCAGACAACTTATTTATGATAGTAAAAGAAGAACGTTAGGTTCAATCGAGTGCTAGCACGATTTTTCTTGAACCTAATTGAATCTCATTCAGATCAATTGAACTGGATCAGTTCAATTGATGATCACCAGATTCAAACCCTTGTTTGTGTGATCCCAGTTAGGTTCAGTTCTGTATGGTAATGGGATATGTCATGATCTCTATCATCGACATCATCGAAACTCCTTTCGATGGATCAGAACTCTTCTGATTCGACAGCTAGAATGATCGATCATCTAAATCATTCTAATTGCTCCCAAAATCCACCAGTGACACCTAGCAGTATATGGTGGCAACCCATCAGAGCTGAAAATGCGAACCTCTTGGTGCAGCTACCTGTGTGATTAAGTTCTTCTATCTTGAGCCCCGATCAGATTAGGGTTAAGGTGAACTCGTCAAACCCTAGTTTCTGTCATATGATGTAATCATTCGATTCAAGTCCAATGTGAAAATCTAAATAGAAACTCTTTCTATTATTTCACTCTGCCATGGCCATGGGCTTCTGGACTTGATTCTCATGATCATCATAGGGCTGCTCCTCTACCACCGAGGTAGATAGATTCCATCTTGATGCAATCCAGTTCCTACAATGAACATGCTATAGCCAACATACACCTCAGGATTCCGAATGGCTAGGAGATCCGAGTAATGGTGTAGTCAAACTATAACACCCTCAAGGTGAACTGCCGATGCACCTCAGGTCAAAGAACCAGACACACTACTGCAGCATCGAGTCAGTCATTGACGAGAAGGTAGACTTTCCTAATGACTACTCGAGGTGGTCACGCTCAGTGCCCTCGTTCTCTAACGAGTACCTGTACTCTCGCTCCGGTGTCTCCACACCGTAGACTCAAGACTCATCTACTAAAGAGAAGCGATTGTACACCAACCTTCCGGATCAATCACCATCCTCGTGATGATCCTATGGTCGGGAGCATTTTATGAGTTAATAATGATTATTCATGTCTTAAATTTTCAACTCTTGAAAATATGAATTATCATTACCATTAACTCAAAGGATGTATCACAGACACTAAATACACATATGTGATAGAAAATAATCCCATTTTATTGATTTATAGTCAAAATTATAATTTTGCCCCTAGAAGTGTATTACAAGTGTCAGCCAATTCTGGCTTCTAGGGCACACATATCTAACAGTAAAATTTTAATAAGGCTGTTTAAGAAAAGAGGGGAGGTTTTTTCAAAGGAGACTCCTTATACTCGTTTTATGGAGGTTCTTGCCATCTTGCAGCCTCTCCATCAAACTTCAAAAAGAGTTCTTTTTCTTTTTATTTTTGTATTTAATTTTTATACTTGTATTTTTTTTCTTTACAAGTTTCTTTGAGGGAAAGAAACTTAAGGTGTAGATTGGTCCAAGCCGAAAATTGGATAGTATAAAGGTTACGGTTGGTGCTCCTAGGTTAAAACCAACTGGGTTGATAGTGAACCCGAAAAAACTATCGGTATAGGAATGTGGATGGTGAGCCCGATAAAATCAACTGGGTTTGTTTGTGATCCTGAGTCAAAACAAATACACTGTAATATTGGATTATAGTAGAATTCCTAAGGAGATAGCTTGGAGAGTGGACGTAAGTATGAGATTGCATCGAACCACTATAAAATTTTTGTATATTTATTTTATGATTTTGCTTTCCTTATTTGCTTTACATATTTATATTAATTAGTTGCTTTTAATTTTGCTGCTATACACTGCTCATCCACCATAGGCATTCAAGTTTCTTTTAATTAGAAGCACATATTTACAATAGAGTATAAATTAGCCAAAATTTTTTAGAAACCCAATTCACCCCCCCTCTTGGGTAGCCATACCTAGGTGACTGGTATCCTACGAGCATTTTGGTCAAGGGGATGAATTATATGGAAACTATATCCACATGAATTCTAAGGATATTATTCTATACATTCGACCTATCCGACCGTTGGGTACCATTGCTAAATGATTACTTTGATCAGTACAGGAATCTATTCCTATGCTACCAGCTTAGATTCAGACCTATAAGATTATACACATTAGAGCTCATGATCTGATTGGATGGTTGATCAATGATTAAGAATTGTTCTAGGATTAAACGATCAATATGATTGATGTTTAACCTAGTGCATATGCTGCAGGAGGATCGACTAGCAATTAGATTGCTAATTGACTTAATTTGATTAAGTCGAAGGACTGAGATTAAGTCTAATTAAATATGATTTAGTTAGATCTAGTTTGGGCTTGATTGGATCAAGTCCAATTGGCTTATTGGATAAGCCAATTGCAAGGAAGAACTAGTCCTAGTTCAATTAGGACTAGTATCAAACCAATTTCAAATTTGATTAAAAAGTTAAATTAGATTTTATTCTAATTTAATCTAATTTAATTAGGTTCTTAATTAGGTTAAGATCTATTTTAATTTGGATGATTTAATTTTGATTTAATTTGGTTTAAATAACTTATTTGACCAAGTCAAATTGGAAGTCCCAGTGTGACTAAGATTTCCTTCTCCTTGCACCACTTGGCTTTCCGATGCCCCCACCCTATTTTCTAGGATTTTGTGCATGGAAACACATCTTCCCAGACCTTCATGCATGCCCAAAGCTTTCTCCTCTTTCTTTCTTACATGGAATGTGGTTCTGGACCAAGTCAAAGTGGGAATTGGTTTGGATTTCAAATTCTATGAGATAGAATTTTAGGAAACCAAAACTCTTATCTTATGGTGCCAATTTTATCCAGATTTTTTTAAAGATTTTCCTGGGTTTTATGGTACATAGT
>QRFJ01000895.1:80195-197635 GCA_006176705.1 Cocos nucifera | reverse complement strand
ATTAGTGATTTAAGGATAGAAAGGACATGGACCAATTTGCTTCCATTGATTTCATCAAGTCAGGTCCTCCCACTGACTTCACAAGTCACTGATGAGGATTATGATCAATTTTGGTCTACGGGCACCTATATCAGTCTCATTGAATGAAATCAGTCTCATTGATTTTCTATGTGACATGGGTTAGCTCAAATAATAAGCAACCTAATTGAAATCTGATTAACCATATTTGCCAGGTAAGTTAGATCGGTGGAAGGGTCTGCTAAGGCTTGCCTTAGACACTATCAAAATTGGTCAGGTAAATAGGCTGTCAATTAAAAACCACTAATCTGAAATGCCAGACTTACCTTAGACATCAATTGGTTTGTCAGTATTGATTTGGTCTGCCTAAAGACTTGGGCTCAACCACTGAGCCACGATCAGGTCCATTTGTTAGATATATGGACATTGATCAACTACAACTATTAAATTGATCTATAGAAATAAAATGACCTAACTCTAATTAACTATTAATTTGGTTTGATCAATTTCTTAACTAAGTCCATATTTAATCTAACCCTAGGTCTAACCTAGTTAATGGGATGATCAAAACTAACCCATTTAACCTTAAACCCAAGTTTTATGAAATTATCTTAGGATCTTCAAATCACAAACCTAGATCCTAAACAATCACTTAATTCTTAATTAAATTCAAAGTTTGGGTTTATGGAACCTCAGAACTAGTTTTTGATTTTTTTATTTAAAATATTTTTAAATTATAAATAATTTACATTGAATCATATTCAATACATGGTTCTAGATCTGATTTATTTCATTATTTAGATCATGTCCTAGGATTTTGAATCTAGAATTTTATAGAAAGTAAGTTCTTAATTTAAATTTTATAAAATAAATATGTCATATATATACATTGTAGATTCAAAACAAAAATTACATATCAACATATGCGATAAGAGGATCTAGATCTAAATATAAAACACATAATGTGGATCAGATCATAAACTATTTAAAATTAGATTTAAAATCTAAAAATAAACCATAAATCACTTTAGACCTCATTTAACATATTTATGACTTAAATTTTTTGGATCAGCACATACTAGAACAACCTTTCCACTATAAAGGGTAAATCTTATAGTAGGACAACCTTATGGCAGTATGTGCAATCCTGATATTATTTAGATCTAATCTAAATAATCTAAAATAGATCAAATATCTATTTAATTTTAGATTTAAATCAAAAAATTGAATCATTAATTTTTTTAGATGTAATCTAAATTATTCATGTTTCAGATTCAGATCAGCACATACTAGGAAAACCTTTTCATTGTAAGGGGGATGACCTTATGGCAGTATGTGCGATCTTTAATTAATTTTAATTTTTAGATTTAATCTAATGCAAACATGATCATGTTATAAAAAAATCTAGATGCTTTGATACCACTATTGGAAAATAAGCAGGATTTCATGTATAAATTTTAAAACTTTTTCAAAAATTAAGAGCCGCGAAAGATATAGATTAAACTATTTAATCTACAACATGCATGTAATAAAATTATAAAACCCTACATCAAGGATCTATAACATATTATGATGCAAATATAAATCTAAAATTAAATTAATCATAAGTGGTATTGATCATATCGATATCTAGATCTAGAACAATTCTAGATCTAACCCTAGATCGCATCTAGGTCACCAAGAGATCAGATCTCTTACCTTTGCATGGGTCGAGAACTCCATGGTTAAATTCATTATTACATTTAAAGCCGCACAAGCATTTGACCTCCATAGGTGATCCATACGAACCTGCAACATAGATCAGAGGTTCTCGAACGAAGATCCGCTCGAAGTGTTAGCTTCTCATGGATTCCTCCTGATAGTTAATCAAATACATTTTCTTCGGATCTCTTGGATACTCCAAGAGATGAAGAACATAAGGAGAAAGAAGGGAGAAATCGAACCCTTGGATCTCCCAAAAATCAGAAAATAAGAACATGAAAAAATAAATCCTAAGAGAAGACAAATCTTCTCCTTTAGGACATCAATGGTTGATGTTCTAAAAACATCTGTATGCTAGGACAAGAGGAGACCTTCTCCTCTAGGATTTTTCTTAAGTTTCTAGAATTAATATTTTTAATTTTCATCATATTAAATTTTCATAAAAATTGGAGAGGAAAGGTTCTCCAAGAAACCCTAAGAGAAGACCTTTCTTCTCTTCTCCTTTTCTCATCAGGACATGATCAAATCATGTCTAAAGATATCACCATGCCCCAACAACTTAGAGCACTCATCTCCACACCCAAATCCTCTCTCTCGCTCAGATTTTTATCATATAAAAATCATAAATAAAATAGAAAGAGAGAAACATAAAAGAAAAATATAAGAGAAGACAATCTTCTCTTACCTTGTCTCTTCAAGACATCAATCTTTAATGTCTTAATTGAGGGCTCTTCTCCAAAAATCTTGATACAACAAATCCTCCATACCTACTTCTCCTTCTTCTCTATTTTTTAGGATTTATCACATCCTCTTACCATCTCAAAGGAGGTGCCCCTTTTTATTGCAAGACTAGGTCAAAACCTAGTCAAAGAGGGAACTTCTATGGGGCATCCAACTCTTGGATGCCCCTCCCACTTATTATTTTGTATAACCACTGATTCTAATGCACAAAAGCAAGGGATAAAGGACTGAATAAGATAGAGGGGAATGGGTATAGTTGGCGCAAAATGGAGGGAGGAGTTTGGGTCAAAGAAGACTCTTCCAAGTAGGAAACAGTTTCTAACTTCCTTCTAGTTTTGACCAAGTCAAACTATATTCCAAATAATCTGATAGGTGGGGAATGGGGATCTCTCATTGGCATAAAAATGTTCACATAAACCTCAAAAAAATATATGTGGGCGTGGGCTTTCTTAGGCGTAAGAGAAAGAGAGAGAGTCCCAGTCCAACTGGGACTCCTCTTGTTTGACTAGGTAAAAATTATTTTAAACCTAATTTAAATCTTATTTAAACTAGATTAAATGTAACTCAATTAAGGATGATCCTAGTTTAATTAAGAGCCTAATTAAATCAAATAAAATCATAATTTAAATTAGATTTAAATCCTAAGTCAATCAAGTGCACCCAAGTCCTAGTCAAACAAGAAATTATTCTTTCTTATAATTGGATCATCCAATAAACCAACTATACTTAATATAATTAAATCTTAACTAATTCTAATTAAATATAATTCAATTAGACTTGATCTTAGCCCGATTGCTCAATCAAATTGAGCCAATTAGCAATTCAATTGTTAATCAATCCTCCTGTAACACTTGTATTAGGTCAAACATCAATCGCATTGAATGTTTGACCTTAAAATGATTCTCAATCATCGATTAACCATCTGATAAGATTACAAGCTCTAATATGTGTGATCCCATAGGTTCGAACCTAAGCCATTAGCATAGGAACCAATTTCTATACCAATCGAAGTTTCCATCTAGCAATGGTTCCCGACGTCTGGACAGGTCGAATGTATGCCAAGCAATATTCCTAGAACCCTGGCCCACGGTTACCATATAATTCATCCCTTTCACTAATAATAGTCAAGATGACTTCGAGTATGCTATCAACACTCATACAAGTTGTCGCTATTGTATTTCAAAATTTTGCAAATTTTGTGACATCTCATGAGGATTACCCGGGCCTAGATTTTCCTAAATTGAAACACAGCGAGTCATTCTCTTCCTGAAGTTAATCAAGAGTGGTCAATTCCATCTTGACTCACACACCAACTTTATAAGTACTTGACTATACCCCAAAATCTTTCGAACCTATATTAGAAATACAGGCAGTCCGGCACTAAAGTATAGTGAGTTACTTGTAAGTCACCATGGTGATCTTAGATCAGAGGGACACTTATACCCATTGACCTTAACAAGCTACTCTTGATAGTAGAGTGCTACATTGATCATATTCAGTGTAGATGCACTCCTATATCTCACTTGGATTCCATACCAGTATCTCCACACCACTTGGTTATGAGGACAACCAACACATATGGCATACAGCGACCTACACTCGATAAGTTATCGTCCTTGTTAATAACTTATCATTTGATCGTGAATAATTTAAGAACCATCTGATAAATCCTCCTTTATCGATTGATTATAGTTCTAATCTTATTGATCTGATAATAAAAATAAAAATAAAAATTTAATTTAATTTAATTATATCTTTATTTTGGATAATCCAATTATCCTGTGATGATCCCGATGTTTGACTGAGATTCTGGATGTAGCCACGCAAGTGTCTGACCTCTATCGATATTGACTCAGGCAAGATCTAAAGATCTTTTTCTTCTCAATCGATCCTCCAAAAATTAGATCTAGATCTGATCTTGAAGGTATTCAAAACTATTTTTGAAGAACAGTCATTGTCTCTTGTAGCAGTGCTGCCTTCTTCCTTTTCTGACACCTTTCACTTACTTGGATCACACCTTCTTCATGCCCAAAGGCCCTTGGGCATGGACAGGAGAGACAGGATCAGAGGATGGCATGGAAAAGGAAGGAGAGGGGCTATGTGGCATGGGCTAAAGGCAGAAGAATTAAATTCTAGGCTCAGATAGAGTTTATATAGACCCTACTGCGCCATGTAGTGCCACATCATCTAGGACAATCATGACCCTTTGTACAATCAGATCTAAATATGATTGGTGGAATGACATCATCTGATCAAATCGTATTAGAGACCCTTAAAACTCTCCTTAGGTGGCACCAAGATTGGATCAAAAAAGTCTTCTTAGCACCATATAATTTAATCACCTGAAGCAATTGGAGTCCCATCTATATAGGACTCCATCTTTTATCCTCATGGGGTGCATGCCTTCCTAGGCATGCACCCCCTTCCCATCTGCTTTTTAGCAAGGGACAAATCCCAAGGTACTCTCCTATGGGTGCATGACATATGGGCAAATGCCTAAGTATCCAGGGTCAACATTTGACCAATGTCTGAAGACAAGATTTAGTAGGTGATGAAAAATGGTAGGTGTTGTCTCAAATTTATCTCATAAATTAAGACAACCCTTTTCTGACTTGGACATGCTCCAATCAGACCTAGTAAAGGTTCCTGAGTGAGTCCAAATATATTTATCTCAGTCGAGATAAGCTTTAATGATTGTTAAAGCAGAACATTAGGCTCAATCATGTACTAAAATGATTTTCTTAAACCTAATTGAATCCTATTCAAATTAATTGAACTGGATTAATCCAATTGATGATATCCAAATCTAAATCCTTATTTGTATGATCTAGTTAGGTTTAGTTCTGTATGGTAATGGGATATGTCACGATCTCTATCATCGACATCATCGAAATACCTTTCGATGGATCAAAACTTTTCTGATTCAGACAACTAGTATGATCGATCATCTAAATCATTCTAATTATTCCCAAAATCCACTAGTGACACCTAACAGCATATGGTGGTAACCCATCAAAATTGAAAGCAAACCTCTCGGTGCAGTTACTTGTGTGATTAAGTACCTTTATCTTGAGCTCCGATCGGATTAGGGTTAAAGTGATCTTGACAAATCCTAATTTCTATTATATGAATTAATCATTCGATTCAAGTCCAATGTGAAAATCCTAATAGAAACTCTTTCTATTATTTCACTCTGTCATGACCATGAGCTTATGGACTTGATTCTCATGATCATCATAGGGCTACTCCTCATCTACCAAGGTAGATAGATCTCCTATTGGTGCAATCCAATTCCTATAATGAACATGCTATGGCCAACATACACCTCAGCGTTCTGAATGACTAGGAGATCGAGTTATGGTATACTCAAACTATAACACCCTCAAGATGAACTATTGATGCATCTTAGGTCAAAGAACCAAACAACTACTGTAGCTTCGAGCCAGTCATCGATGAGAAGGTAGACTTCCTCATGACTGCTCGAGGTGGTCATGCTCAGTGCCCTCATTCTCTAACGAGTACCTGTACTCTCACTCTGGTGTCTCTATACCATAGACTCAAGACTCATCAATCCAAAAGAAATGATCGTACACCAACCTTCCAGATCAATCACATCCTTATGATGATCCTACGGTCGAGAGCATTTTATGAGTTAATAATGAAAATTCATGTCTTAAATTTTTAACTCTTAAAAATATGAACTATCATTACCATTAACTTAAGAAATGTATCACAGACACTTTCAAATATACATTATGATAGAAAATAATCTATTTTATTATTTATAATTAAAATTATAATTTTATCCTTAGAAGTGTATTACAGGTATCAGCCAATCTAGCTTCTAGGGCACACATATCTAACACCCACACCGTAGACTCAAGACACGTCTATCCTAAGAAAATGATCGTACACTAACCTTCTAGATCGATCACCATCCTCATGATGATCCTATAGTCTGGAGCATTTTATGAGTTAATTATAAAAATTTATGTCTTATATTTTCAACTCTTGAAAATATGAATTATCATTACCATTAACTCAAAGGATGTATCACAGACACTTTTAATACACACTGTGATAGAAAAATAATTTATTTATTAATTTATAGCTAAAATTATAAAATTATCCTTAGAAGTGTATTATAAGTGACAGCCAATCTGACTTCTAGGGCATACATCTAATAGGTACAACCTGAGGGATTCACATCCACAGATAGGTCCAAGGTGTGCAAGCTTTAGAGATTCATTTATGGACTATAGCAGGCATCTCGAAGTTGGAACATGCATTTTAATAAAGTGATCCAAACATATGGCTTTGTTAAGAACGGAGAAAAATTCTACATTTACAAATGGACAAATAGTCTAGCAGTAGTATTCCTTATCTTGTGCGTGGATGACATTCTCTTAATCGGGAATGACATCCCCGCACTATAGGGAATAAAAATCTAGTTGTTATCATAATTCTCCATGAAGGACTTGGGTGACTCATCCTACATCATAGGGATGAAGATCTCTTGGGATAGATCTAAAATGATGCTTGGGTTATCTCAATCTACGTATATAGATACTGTGCTGAAGAGGTTCAGCATGAAAAATTTCAAAAAGGACTATCTTCCAATAGGCCATGAAATTTCACTCTCTAAGAAGGATTGTCCGACAACTTTTGAAGAGAGAGAGCATATGAGTAGAATCCCATATGCTTCGACAATGGGATCTATCATGTATGCCATGATATGTACGAGACCAGACATGGCATACCCACCAGGAGTAGTGAGTGTTAGATATGTGTGTCCTAGAAGCCAAAATTGACTGACACTTGTAATACACTTCTAGGGGCAAAATTATAATTTTAATTATCAATAATAAAATGGGTTATTTTTCTATCATAAATGTGTATTTAGTGTTCATGATACATCCTTTTAGTTAATGGTAATGATAATTCATATTTTCAAAAGTTAAAAATTTAAGACATAAATTTTTATTTTTAACTCATAAAATGCTCCCGACTGTAGGATCATCATGGGGATGGTGATTGATCCAGAAGATTGGTGTACAATCACTTCTTTATAGTAGATGATTCTTGAGTCTATGGTGTAGAGACACTGGAGCGAGAGTATAGGTACTCATTAGAGAATGAGGGCACTGAGCGTGACCACCTTGAGCAGTCATAAGAAAGTCTACCTTCTCGTCGATGGCTACTCCAAGCTGCAGTGGTGTATCTGATTCTTTGACCTGAGGTGCATTAGTAGTTTACTTTGAGGGTGTTATAATTTGACTATACCATGACTAGGTCTCCTAGCCATTCGGAACCCTGAGGTGTATATTGGCTATAGCATGTTCATTGTAGGAATTGGATTGCTCCAAGAAGAAATCTATCTATCTCAGTGGATGAGGAGCAGCCCTATGATGATCATGAGAATCAAGTCCATAAGCCCATGGCCATGGCAGAGTGAAATAATAGAAAGAGTTTCTATTAAGGTTTTCACATCAGACTTGAATCGAATGATTAAATCATATGATAGAAATTAGGGTTTGATGAGTTTACCTTAACCCTAATCTGATCGAGGCTCAAGATAGAAGAACTTAATCACATAAGTAGCGGTACCAAGAGGTTCATTTTTAGTTTTGATGGATTGTCACCATATACTGCTAGGTGTCACTGGTAGATTTTGGGAGTAATTAGAATAATTTAGATGATCGATCATTCAAGTTGTCTGAATCAGAAGAGTTCTGATCCATTAAAAGAAGTTTCAATGATGTCGATGATAGAGATCACGACATATTCCATTACCATACAAAACTGAACCTAACTAGATCACACAAACAAGGGTCTAGATCTGGATATCATCAATTGGACTAACCCAGTTCAATTGATTTGAATAAGATTTAATTAGGTTAAAAAAAATCATGCTAGCATAGGATTGAGCCTAACGTTCTCCTTCTACTATCATTAAAAATTATCTCGACTAAGCTAAATGTGTTTGTGCTCACTCACGTATCTTTACTTGGTCTGACTGAAGTTTATCTAGGTCAGAAAAGGGTTATCTTAATTTATAAGATAAATTTGAGACAACACCTACCATTTTTCGTCACCTGCTAGTTCTTGTCTTTGACTTTGGTCAAACGTTGACCTTTGATACTTAGACATCTGTCCATATGTCATATGCCTATAAGAGAGTAGATAGGGGCTTGTCCCCTTACTAGAAATTAGAAAGGAGGGGGCGCACACCTAGGGAGGCGTGCGCCCATGGATAGGGATGCCTGGAGTCCCATACAGATGGGACTCCAAGTTGCTTCTAGGATTCTACTTAGGTGGTGCCAATCATTAACTTTGATCGATCTAAGGTGCCATCTAAGGATGAATTAAGGAGGCTCTCATCTGTTGGATCAGATGATGTCATCCACCAATCATATTTAGATCTAATTGCATGAAGCAACATGATTGGTCGGGATGATGTGGCATTGCATGGCACAATAGGGTCTATAAAACCCTATCTACGCCCAACTTTAATAGAGTTCTCTCTTAGCCCATGCCCCAAGGCTATCCCTCTCCCTCCTCCATACCATCTTCTAGTCCTCTCTCTCCTCTCCATGCCCAAGGAAATATGGGCTCCAATTTGGTGCGATTCAGGCAAGAGAAAGCTGATGAGAAAGGAAGAAGGCAGCACTGCTGCAGAGATGACTGTAGATCTTCGAAAGGAGTTTTGAAGATCCTCCAAATCAGATGTAAATCTAATATTTGGAGAGATGATAAAGAAGGAGATGATCTCTAGATCCAACCTAAGTGGATATGGTGAGAGGCCAGATGCTTGCATGGCTAGATCCAAAACCTCAGGCAATCAGCAGGATCATCAAAGAGTAATCTGATTATCCAACATCAAGGTACAAATTAAATCAAATTTAATTTATTTTTATTTTTTACATCTATAAAATTAGATCTGAAATATCTCAGATCTATTTTGGATACATGAGAGAAATTTTTGAAATATCTCTCTTGATATGATCAAATCTGAACGAACCTGATCCAAAAAATTAGGATTTTCTCTTCAGTGATTAGATACCAGTCTGACCCTAGAGAAAATTATAGAAAGTGGTTAAAACTATCTTTAAGTATTTAAGAAATACTAATAACCAATGGTTGATTTATGGCAAGTCAGATCTAAAACTTGTAGGATTTACAGACTCCAGCTTTCAATCTGACCGTGATGACAGTAGAAGTATGTCGGAATATATCTTTACTTTGAATGGAGTTATCTACTGAAAGAGTTTCAAGTAGCATACTATGGCAAACTCTATTTATGAAGTAGAGTACATCACAGCATCAGATGCTATGAAGAAAGCTATGTGGCTGAGAAAGTTTATCACCGAGCTCGAAGTAGCACCCTTCCTAGATGGTTCAGTCCTGCTCTATTGCAATAGCACTGGTGCTATAGCTCAGGCGAAGGAACCAAAGGCACACCAGCAGATGAAGCACATTCTATGCCACTTCCACCTGGTCTGGGAGATCATCGATAGAGGTAACATCGACCTTCAGAAGATCAATGGAAAGAAGAATCTGGCCGACCCCTTTACTAAAGCCCTAGTGATAAAGGAGTTCGACAACCATAAGTCGACGATGGATATTAGATACTTTGCCGAGTGGCTTTAGAACAAGTGAGAGTTATTGAAAAATATGTCCTAAACTCAATCATCAGCCTATTAATGGTTGAGCTTATTATAATTATAATTGATTCATTAATAAAGAAAATATATTTTGGTATTTTTCATCACAAAGAATTCATCTTCTAACGAACTCCATTATTGTAATGAAGTCCTTAGAACTATTTAGCTTCGATAAAGACAGGATTTATCGATTAGTCCTTAAATTTGTTCATGACCAAATGATAAACTGTTAATTAGGATGACAGCATCTATCGAGCATAGATCATTGTATGCCATATAGGTTGATTGTCCTCTTAACCAAGAAGTGTGGAGATATTGGTACAGCAAATAGGTGAGATGTATGGGTACATCATCATTGAATATGACCAACTTCAGAGCATTCTGCTATTGAGAATGCCTTTGATGGGATATAGGTATAAGTGTCCTTTAAACCTGAGATCACTCAGTGACTTGCAAGTAACTCACTGTGCTTTGGTACCAGACTAACTAAATTTCTAATTCAGTAATGGAATGCCTCTAGGCATAGTCAAGTACTTGCGAAGTCAGAGTGTGATCAAGATGGAATTGACCACTCTAAGAGTTGGAGAAGAATGTATCATTGTATTTTAATATAGCAAAACCTTGGCCAGGATAATCCATCGATGGATTTGGTATTTTGAATACAATGTGGACAACCTGATCAAAGTTGACAGTTGAACTCTGAGATGTCCTATGAGCATTTTGGTCAAGGAGATGAATTATATGAAAACTATATCCGCATGGGTTCTAAGAATGTTGTTCTACACATTCGACCTGATCGACTATTGGATATCATTGCTAGATGGTTACTTCAATTAGTATAAAAATTTATTTCTATACTATCGACTTAGGTTTGGATCTATGAGGTCACACACATTAGAGCTCATGATTTAATTGGATGGTTGATCGACGATAAGAATCATTCTAGAGTTAAACAATCAATACGATTGATGTTTAACCTAGCGCAAGTATTGCAGGAGGATCGATTAGCAATTCGATTGCTAATTGGCTTAATTTGGTTAAGCCAAAGGGTTAAGATTAAGTCTAATTAAATATGATTTAATTAGATTTAGTTTGGGCTTGATTGGATCAAGTTCAATTGGCTTATTGAATAAGCCAAGTGCAAGAAAAAACTAGTCTTAGTTCAACTAAGACTTTGGTCAACCCAATTTCCTAATTTATTTAGAAAATTAAATCAAAATTTAATTTGATTTAATTTAATTTAATTTAATTTTTAATTATATTAGAACTTAATTTAATTTAATTTACTTGATTTTGATTTGCTTTGAGAAACCATGTTTGACCAGGTTTGAGAAACCATGTTTAACCACGTCATTGATGGAATCCTAGTGAGACTAGGATTACACCTTGCGCCACCTTAGCCCTCCATACCCCCCATGCCTATTTTTTAGGATTTTTTTCATAAAAATTCTCTTCCCCTAATCTTCACGCACACATCCTCTCTTCCTCTCTTTCTTATATGGTAATTTGGTGGTTGACCAAGTCAAAAAGAGAAGTAAGTTTTGATCTAGGATTCTATGAGATCGAATCCTTATAAACTAAAACACCTCCTTCTAATTGTGCTACCCACACCTTCTTTATTTTTCCTGAATTTCATGGTAAAAGAAGAAGTTTTTGTGTGCCCTTATTGCTGGTCCATGACAGGAAATAAGGTACGGGGGCCAAAGAGTTCGGCGCCCCAACAACTTGCCATATTATGTCATTTTCTTGTCTGAGTTTTTGACCAAACATGGACTTTTCATATCTTTTTATCTAAGAAAAATTTTGGCCTAAATTTTTTATAAAATACTGACCTTTAGGAGTGCTTTGGGTTGTGTGAAAATCAAAGGGTGAGAGAACCTCTGGGTATTGGGTTTCAATAGACACAAAACTAGGTGTCTAGGTGAAAGCAAAGAGAAGAAGAAGGGGGTCTTCTTCTAGGGTTGCTGTGTTCATCTCTTTCCTTCCTTCCTCAGATTTTCTAAGAGAGTCTCACATCTGAAACCTTCTCTCCAACTTCTCCTCTTTAAAAGAGTCTAAATCTAGAAGAAGAAGGCATCTGATCAACCATCAAAAAAAGATCAGTATAGTACTAGCAAACTGTGCTAATTTTCTGCATTAGGATCTTAGATCGTGTTCGTGAGCTCATGTGGATGACTTCTAGAGGCCAGACATGTATGCGGCTCATAACTTCATCCTCAAACCTAGATCAGCAAGTTAGAATGTCTAACTTGCTCGGGTATCAGATCTAATCTGTTATTCTATAGCTACATTAGACATAGTATTGTAGCATGTTGATGAGATTAACATGTTAATATTTTTATTATATTTTTAATTTAATATCATAATTTGATCATATAATAAATCTTAGATCTAGAATATTTTTATATTTATTTAAATAAATATTTAATTTATTTAAGTCTTTTGCTGCATGATCTTGAAAAATTTTCAAGATCTACTCATGAAATTCTAGATCTGGTTCCTTCACATAAGAAAGTAAGGCTACAAAATAAAGAACTTAAAAAATTTAATCTTTCTTTGGTTGAACAAAAAGATAAAATTTTAAATAAAAAAAAGATTTTTTGAAAAATATGGAAGACATGACCAAAGAAAAAAAATATTTCATGAAATAAATTGAAACTCTAACTAAGAAAAATGATAATATAGTTAAATCTAAAAATTTCTTAATTAAAGAAAAAGAAAAATTTTTAAAATCTAAAAAAATTATCATTGAAGAAAATCTTAAGTTAAAAAAAGTCTTAATAAACTAAGATTTTCTGCGATAGAAAAGAGTAAATTTGAAAAATCTCTTTTAGAAGAAAATGTCAAACTAAAGAAAGAGATTGAAAGCTTGAAGTCTATAATTAAAAAGTTTATAATTAGATCTCAGAAGCTTCAAGCCATTTTAAATGATCAAAGAGCTATTTTTGACAAACATGAAATTAGTTATGATTCAATAAGAAAACAAAAGTTTGATAAAAATATACTCAACAAGGCTTCAACTAAAAATTATTCAATTACATGCTTTAAATATAATAAAATTAGTCATAAAATTATTGAATGAAACATTAAAAGAAATGGCCAAACTTATATCAAACAAATTTGAATTTCAAAAGAAACCATGAGCTCTAACCTCCATGGACCTAGGATGACTTGGGTACCAAAAACTAGTAAATATTTTTGCAGCTGCACCAAGGATCTGAATGAAATGAAAGAAAGAAAATTTTTATGGATGCCTTAGAAATGAAAAGAGATGGATATTGATGCATGGTATAATCTAAATTTTTTCTCATATCATACCATCAATAATTGTTAAAGTTATTTTGATTAAACCTATTGACTTTAATATGATTTCATATTATACTTACTAGCTTAAAATTCTTTTCATATATTAGTAAGATTAGTATGATTGATTGATTTTGATGATTTATATCCTTTAATTTTAAAGATCAATATGCTCTCCTCTATAAATATCATTTTATGATATGAATTAAAATTATCTTAAATTTCAACATGATATAACAGCTTCTCCATATAAATTTTGCAATTGACAAACTTAAATTGAAAGATACTTAATTGGATATGAATGTTTTTAAGTTGCTGGACATACATGTAAAATTGATTTTTGGCATAACCCGCATAAGATACTTAAATATTAAAATTTTTCAAAACTTTGCACGATCTAAATAATTGAAGATAAAATATCTATTTATAAAGCTCAAGTGCTTGATGTGTTGAATTATATTGCATATTAACTCACCCCTAAGGATTTCAAAACTCCCTAGCTGAATTGAACTCATAGCCTTCATCCCCTTGATTTGATCTTATCCTATTTGATTATCGAAACCTGCCTAATTGATTATCTTTTATGATCCTCTAAATTTAGTTTTGCACTGCTATTTCATTTAAGATAAATTCAAAAATTCATATCTTTTTTGAAACTATAATTGCTTGATTTTTCTTAAGAAAAGAAAGAGATGATATTTTATAGAATAACTTAAAATCTCTTTATGGTATATCTTGACTGATTTGCTAATATCAACTTAAATTGATTTATTTGAATCAATTTAACATTATCAATTCAAAACTAAATTCATTGATATCAAGCTGAATTTATAAATTAATTTTTAAACGGTATTGAACCATTAAAAAATCATGATTTGGTCTAAATTTTAGTTTAATTTGTATCAAGAAGTTTCTTCCTAAGAAAATTCTCACTCTTGATATCATTGGTATCATTCTTGACTTGCGTTATATTCTATTATTTTTTTGATAAAAGAATTAGATATAATATCTCAAATCTATTTTATATTGATATACTCTTAATATGATATCTCTTGAGAAGAATTCAAAGAATCTCATATATTTTTCTGAACAAAATTGAGTGAATGTTTTGTTTGATTAATGCTTATTTTACTCAATTGATGCTTATACTTTTAAATTATATTTAATTTTAAAATGGCATTATTTCCTAAAGTAAGGGAGAGAAATTATTAAAGAAGAAATGACCAATTATTTGAAAAGAGCTTTAAAATTAAAAGTATCTTTCAAAATTAGAAAATCTAAATTTAGTAGTTAAATTCATGTTTAATCATCTTGATTTGAAAAAAAAAGGAGGAGAAAAATTAAAAAATAAATTTATCCAGCATTAATTATGAAAAATAAGGGGAGTGATATTATCTAGCTTTGATTGAAAATTCTAATCAGCTTATATTAAGGTAAATGAACATTGATTTTATTATACTTTTGCGCCTTAATATGATAATTTCATTTGATCTATATGCTTTTGATTTGATTGTCAAATTATTTTTAAAAATTATTTAAAGTGAAAAGAAGTTTGAGACATATTCTTACTCTAAATAAATTAATTTTTATATATTCTTATAATTTTGAAGCTCACTGATAAATATAATACTAAATTTTTCATGTGCCAAACTTTAAACTTGATTTGCATGATCATTTTTGATAAATGATTAGAGTTAAATTAAATTTAAAAATATATTCTTACTCTAAGAAATGAATTTCTAAACTAAATTTTGAAACTTATTTAAAAATTTAAATTTGATCCTAAATTTCTGATGTGCATTGCAAAATTCTTATGAATAATTGATATTGAAGTAATTTTTACTCAAAATAATATTTGAAAATATGACTATCTTTTTCTTTGATTATATTTATTTTTTTTTACTTGATACATTTTCGATACATACTTTTTTCGAACTTAATTGATCAAAATTTTTTAAGAAAAAAAGGATTGAATATTAAAGTATATACTATGCTTGATTTCATGATTAAATCCTTTGAAAAGCTCTATTCTCCTTACAGCTTAAAAGTACATATCTGAAAATCAGATTAAAAGTTCATATTCATTTAAAACGAGGAGAGTCTATAATATTTGAATTCAATCTAATTTTTGAAAAGAAAGAAATATTCATTCAAAAGGAGAGATAATTTCTTTGATTTGATTTTATGAATTTAATACATCTCTTAATTTAATGTCTTGATATTGATTTTGATGATTTTTTTTTCTATTCTTTTTCATGAGCTTTTTGATGTTGTCAAAAAAGGGGAGAGGTATATTAAGTATATGCTTAAAGAATTAATACTTAAGAAACTTAATGAATTTCATGCTTGGAACCTTAATACTCATTATTTTGAATTGAAACCTTATTACTCATTATTTTGAATTGAAATATTATTTTGATATGAGTATATAAATTATGTGAAATATTAATTAGAGCTTTCATGAAGTGTGCATTTATATTTATGTATATTATCACTTCATGACTTATACTAGCCAATTTATTGAAACACATTAAATTATATTTTTATGCATATACTCAAAGTTTTATCATCATCAAAAAAGGGGAGATTGTTGACCCCATGATTGATTTTGATAATAATCAAACTTTTAGTGTTTAAGTATTTAACCATGTATTTCAAGAATGGATGTAGGTCTTTTCAGGTTTTCAAGTTAAAATTATAATTTTATCAAGTTGGAGATCAAGAAAAAATGAAAAGGGATAAAATCATAATTTTATAAAGTTGAAGAAAATTTATTTTAAAAGCCTCAAAAATAAGTTTAGAAGATTTTTGATCTTTTGGAGGCAGTCCCATAACTTTTGGATGCATAAATTAGAAGAAAATTAAGTTTTAGCAAAAGGGTCAACCCAAGGGACGACTCGGCATGCTTGGCACACAAACTGGGCTGACCCAGTCTGAGACTGAGCTGACCTAATATCAATAGAAGAACAAGATAGAAAGTACAAAAAACTAGTTTTTCAAGACCTAGGAGACTGAGTCAACCCAGCTATAAACTAAGCTGACCCAATTAGGACTGAGCCGACCTAGTGATCGTAACAACTAGTTTTCTGCTACTTTTTCAAATGGTCATTTCTCCACTCTAACGACTATTTCAAAGATTCTAATGGCTAGAATTGATCCTCAAGCTATCATAAAGAGTATAAAAGACTAGAGAAACATTTAGGAAGAAAGTGAAGGGAAAAATCCTATTTTTCGGATCAGGTTCGTTCAGATCTGATTGGATCAAGAGGGATATTTCAAAATTTTTTTCTCTTAAATCCAAATCAGATCTAAGACTCTTTAGATCTAATCTTATTGATCTAATAGAAATAAAATAAAATTAAATTAAATATAATTAAATTATACCTTTATTATGGGTAATCCTATTATCTTGTGATGATAGAATTGCATATCCCGAGCGAGTAGTACTCTCATCGAATTAAAAAATCCAATACTATTGTATCTACGAAACATATGCTTAGACAACTAAAATGTGTGAGTCGAACTAATTGATATTAATTTTCGCCTACCAATTCCAGGATATAACCATGTAGACACTGGGAGGCCTAATTAGGTCTTCTTGCTTGATCGTGACACTGCGATCTTGACCCGACTTAATCCTAATTAAGCGTTTGTAATTTAACGCACTCTGTTTGATCCATAGCACTCTTGATTAGGTTTAATTCAATCCGCTTTGAATACATCTACTGCTATGAAGATTTGTTAACTAAAGTCTGCAGACTAATTGAGCTCCTCAACGTTCCAAATATCCTATTATTATGAATATATCTAGATATTAAGAAATTATTTAGATGTAATATATTCATAATTATCTTATAAGTTTAGTTCAAAACAATTATTAGGTTAACAATATGTAAATATAACTAGGTTTCAAAGATCATATAGATTTTATAAGACAAATAAGTTTCTGATTTCTGTGTTTTAAGGATGAACGCAACAGCTCCCTACACATCATAAACATACCCATCGAATGGGAGGAGAGACTTTAAATTCTTTTTTTATTTTATGTACTGGAACGGCCATAGGAAACGCTTAATCAAAAGATGATAATCTCACCCAAACTAGTTTAATCTACATTCATATATACATATATAAAAATTGATCTAACATAAAAACATATTTTCGCATACATCATGTATCATATCATGCATGTTTTTAAATCTAAATTATCTCATAAATATTAAAAATATAAATTTTAAATTGATCATATCAATTTAATTTATTTATGGACAAGTTGTAAGATCTATTCTACAACTAGTCGTAACAGATAGCCATCAATCATTATTCCAATGTAGAAATTAAATAAAATTTATTTTTTAATTTTTTAAATTAATTATAATATTTTCTAATTAAAAAATAATAAAATAAATGATCTAACAAAATTATAATTAACAAATTAATAACTATGAATGATGTTTAGACTAATGCATAAATATATCTATTCCTAGTCAGTCATGCATCTACATACCTCTTAATCTAAATTATTTAATTTTATATTTTTTAATTTTAGGATATAATCATTCTAATGTGATAGATCTAAAATCAATCTAATTTCTAGAAAATAAAATAAATTGATTAATAAATCTGATGCATGTTGAGATATTTCAGGTGGAGTCTATTGAGAGACTATGCCATTTTACTTGAGATAGTCCAGAAATTCTCGACTAAGGTATTCACCTCCTCGATCTGATTGAAGAATCTTAAAGGGTTTTCTAATTTGCTTTTCGACTTCATGTCTAAATTCCTTTAACTTTTCAAAAGCTTCAGACTTGTGTCTCATAAGATATACGAACCCATACTGAGATAAATCATCGGGAAAGATTATGAAGTAATCAAAGTTGCCTCTGACCGACACATCAAATGAGCCACATACATCAGTATGTACTAAGGCAAGTAGATCCATGGCCCTTTCCCCATGGCCTACAAAAGGGAGCTTAGTCATTTTGCTATGAAGACATGATTCATAAATTGAATATGGCTCGAAAGTCAATGAACTCAATAGTCCAATTTTCTTCAATTTGTTAACCCTATCTTCTGCTATATGACTAAGCCTTAGGTGCCATAGATACCTATGGTTTGGACTATCCCTGGATCATTTTATGGCATTCATATTTTGCTTGATATTAAAGATAGATACATCAATATGTAACTGGTAGAATGAGGAAACCACTTGTAATTTTATTTCTTTTATAAAAAATATTACAATGATCCTTAAGAAAACTAATTACATAGCCTTGTTGTGCTAAACATGAGATAGAAATCAAATTCTTGCTTGCGGCAAGCACATAATAACAATCCTTAAGTACTAAATCTAAGCCAGATGGTAGTCGAAGAGGATAGATTCTCATGACCAAAGCAGTAACCCTTGCTCCATTTTCGACATGTAGGATCATCTCACCATCCCTCAACCTCCTGCTATCCTTAAGATCCTGCATGAAAGTGCACAATGAGCACTAGAACTAGAGTCTAGTATCCAATTAGATGCAGAAGAAACCATAAGGTTAGATTTAATAACGAGCATACCTCCAGAAGGACCTGTCTCCTTCTTATTCTTTAGGATGGCCAGGTATGTAGGATAATTCTGCTTCCAGTGGCCATCAATATTATAATGAAAATGCTTTTCTTTGTCAGCAGCCTTCTTCTTCAGCTCTGCCTTTTTTTTCTTTTCACCTTCCATCTTTTATTCTTTTATAGACTTCTTCTTCTTTCCAAAAGACTTTCTCTTGGAAGAAGTCCATTCGATAGTATGTACTGAGCCTTTAGAACCATTCATAGAAAGCTCAATAGTAACCAGCATATAAGTTCGACTAGAGTATTCTAAAGTTTATGCATATGGTAGTTCATGATGAACTGCCCATATTCATCAGTCAAGGATTGCAGAATTATATCATTCTATAGATCCTGGTCTAACTTCACTCTGAGCTTCTCAAGCTCTTCCAAGTTCTTGATCATCACTAGATAATAATCTTGGACTGATTGCCCATCATGCATTTTAGTCTTAAATAGTTATTTAGTGTTTTGATATTTGACTGCATGACTCTATTCACCAAACAACTCTTGCAAGTGAGCCAGCATTTGATAGGCAGTCTTGATACCTTCATGTTAGCACTAAAGCTCATCAAACATCGAGCCCAATATGTAGTATCTGATCTTGTTATCTTCATCCATCCATTTGTCAAGAGATGCTCTCTATTCAGCGGATGGATGGGTTGGTAAGGTGAAGGGATCCTGGTCCAATACATGAGTTAACTTCTCAAAATCCAAAATGATTTTAAAGTTTTGGAGCCAATCCTTATAATTGGGTTTGGTTAGTCTCTGGATGTCTAGGATAAGAGCAAGTAGGTTGGATGCAGATATTTTTCTTTTTCTTGTAGAGAGTCAAAGTTTTTAGTTAGATTTTGTAATTAAGACTTAACCAATTTATTTAGGAGTTTAATTTTTAAATAAATTAGCTCCCACTATTTTATTTGGATTTCGATAATTTCTTTATAGAGATGCAAAAATCTTCATGATTAATGATTTTTAGTGGGTGGTGCAGTCCCACCAACTGACTCATCACCTCACCTAATAGTTAGTGGTGATAGGTTAGCTAATGGGTGAACAACTCTTGTCCAATGAATCTATAATTATGGTGAACCCAGTCTTGGTCTCTAATTCATGAATCTCACCATGCCCAAAATATTGATCCACTCCTTAGTTAAGTTAGACCCACCATTTACATAGATTGGATTCCTAATTGGGTCTTTCACCGTATCCAAAATATTGAGCCCAATCCATCCTCTAGCTCGTAGAATCCAATGCCTAATAGATATGGTTGCATCTTCTCGATGCAATTGAACCACTATGATCAGTCGAGAACAATCAACCCCGAAAAGGGCCTGCATATCTACAATGGTGGAAAACTTTAGACTTAATCTTTTCTTAGGGAGATTTGATTTAGATCTCTTTAAACTTGACTTGACATAGCCATAACCATTATGACTAACCTAGTGGCATGGGTTAGCTCAGATTATTAGCCACCTTAGATTTGGACTGAGCCTACAAATATGGCTAGGTAAGTGCGATCGGTGGAAGGGATATGCCATTAACTCAATAAGAATGCATTCGAGTCGAGTAGCTCTCAATTAAAAATCAATCTATGGTATCTACGAAACATAGCTTAGACACTAAATTGTTGAGTCAGAACTAATTGAGTTAGCCTACAATCCAGACTCTAACCACTGAGCCTAATTAGGTCTTAACTTGATCGATCACTCATGTGACTCGACCTTGACCCAGACTTAATCCTATTAGGTTGGTCAATTTAAGCACTCTTGATCCCATCTAACTGACTCTTGATTTGGTTTAATCAACCGCTAGACCTAATTGAGCTACCCAAGTCCAAATCCAATTTTATGAATATATCTTAGATATAAAAATTATTAATTTTAGATCTAATATATTTCATAATCTTAGTTCTTAATTAAGTTTAGGGTTCACAAACAAAATATGTAAATAAAATTCTAGGGTTTCAAGATCTAAGATTTTATAGAAAATAAGTTTTCTGATTTCTGGTTAAGGACGAACGCACAGCATCCCTACACATCATAACAATACCCCATCGAATGGGAGGAGAGGACCTTTAAATTCTTTTTTATTCTTATGACTGGACGGCCAAGGGAAACGCCTTAATCAAAAACATGATGAATCTACAAAACTAGTTAGATCTACATCATATATCATATATAAAAATTGATCTAACATAAAAACATATTTTGCATACATCTCATGTATCATATCATGCATGTTTTTAAATCTAAATTATCTCATAAATATCTAAAAAATAAAATTTAAATTTGATCATATCAAATTAAATTTATTTAGGACAACTTTGTAGATCTATTCTACAACTAGTCTAAGCATGCATCAATCATATCTCATATGAATAAATTAAATAAATTTATTTTTTATTTTTTAAATTTAATTATAATATTTATAATATTAAAAAATAATAAATAAATAGATCTAAAAATTATAATTAATCAAATTAAAATTATGATGATGTTAGACTATGCATAGAATAATTCTATTCCTAGTCTAGTCATGCATCTCATACATCTTAAATCTAAATTATTTAATTTTAATTTTTTAATTTTAGATCTAATCATATCTCATGTGATATCTAAAATCATCTAATTATCATAGAAAAATTAAAATAAAATTAGATCTAATAAATCTGATACTAGTTGAAGGAAAAAATCTTATTTTTTGGATCAGGTACGTTCAGATCTGATTGGATCAAGAGGGATATTTCAAAAAAAAAATTTCTTAGATCCAAATTAGATTTGGGACTCTTCAGATCTAATCTTATTAATCTAATAGAAATAAATTTAAATTAAATTAAATCTAATTTAATCATATGTTTGTTATGGGTAATCCTATTATCCTGTGATGATCTCGATGTTTGCCTGAGATTCTGGATGTAGCCAGGCAAGCACCTGACCTCTACCGGTATTCACTCAAGCAAGATCTAGAGATCTTCTTCTTCTCAATCTGTACTTCAAAAATTAGATCTAGATCTGATCTTGAAGGTCTTCAAAATGGCTTTTGAAGATCATCCATTATCTCTTGTAATTGTGCAGCCTTCTTCCTTTCCTGTCGTCTTTCTCATGCTTGGATCACATCAAACTCACACCCAAAAACTCTTGGATGTGGATAGGAGAGAGAGAACCTAAACGTGGCATGGAGAGGAAGGGAGAGAAGCCTTGTGGCATGGGCAAAGGGTAGAACCTTTTTATTCTAGGCATAGAGAGGGTTTATATAGATCCTACTGCGCCATGCAATGCCACATCATCCTGGCCAGTCATGACTCTTTGTGCAATTAGATCTAAATCTCATTGATGAGATGACATCATTTAATCCAATCAGATTAGAGTCTCTCATGAACATCCTTAGGTAGCACCAAGATTGGTCAAACAGGACTCTTTGGTGCCACCTAAGTTGAAACCATGAAGCAACCTGGAGTCCCATCTGTATGGGACTCTAGGCATGATCCTCATGGGGCGCACGCCTCCCTAGGCATCTACCCCCTCTTTTTTTGCTTTTTAGTAGATGGATAAAGCCCCATATTTTCTTCTATGGGTGCATGACACATGGGCAGATGTCTAAGTGTCAAAGGTCAATATTTGACCAAACTCAAAAGATAAGATTTAGCAGGTGACGAAAAATGGTAGGTGTTATCCCAAATTTATCTCATAAATTAAGACAACTCTTTTCTAACCTGGACAAACACCAGCCAGATCAGGTAAAGATTTCTGAGTGAACCCAAACATATTTGGCTCAATCGAGACAAGCTTTAATGATTGTTGAAGGAGAACATTAGGCTCATTCGTGTCCTAGTATGATTTTCTCGAACATAATTAAATCTTATTCAAAATAATTGAATTGGATTAGTCTAATTGATGATATCCAGATCCAAACCCTTATTTGTATGATCCAATTAGGTTCACTTCCATATGGTAACGGGATATATCGTAATCTCTATCATCGACATCATCGAAATACCTTTCGATGGATCAAAACTTTTCTGATTCAGACAACTAGTATGATCGATCATCTAAATTATTATAATTATTTCGAAAATCCATCAGTGACACCTAGCAGCATATGGTGGCAATCCATTAGAACTAAAAATGAATCTCTTGGTGTAGTTACCAGTGTCATTAAGTTCCTCTATCTTGAGCTTCGATCGGATTAGGGTTAAGATGATCTTGTCAAACCCTAATTTTTGTCATATGAATTAACCATTCGATTCAAGTCTAATGTGAAAAATCTAATAGAAACTCTTTCTATTATTTCACTCTGCCATGGCCATGGGCTTATGGACTTGATTCTCATGATTATCATAGGGCTGCTCCTCATCTACCGAGGTAGATAGATCACCTATTGGTGCAATCCAGTTCCTACAATGAACATGCTATAGCCAACATACACCTCAGAATTTTGAATGGCTAGGAGATCAAGTTATGGTGTAGTCAAACTATAACACTCTCAAGGTGAACTACCGATGCACCTTAGGTCAAAGAACCAGACACACCACTGTATCTTTGAGCCAGTCATCGACGAGAAGGTAGACTTCCTTATGACTGTTCAAGGTGGTCATGCTCAGTGCACTCATTCTCTAATGAGTATCTATACTCTCGCACCGGTGTCTCTATACCGTAGACTTAAGACTCATCTATCATAAAGAAGCGATCATACACCAATCTCTCGGATCAATCACCATCCTCATGATGATCCTATGGTCGAGAGCATTTTATGAGTTAATAATGAAAATTCATGTCTTAAATTTTCAACTCTTAAAAATATGAACCATCATTACCATTAACTCAAGGGATGTATCACAGATACTTTCAAATATATATTGTGATAGAAAATAACTCATTTTATTATTTATAGTTAAAATTATAATTTTGTCCTTAGATGTGTATTACAAGTGTCAACCAATTTTGGCTTCTAGGGCACACATATCTAACAGAAAGATCAAGTGAATTAAAAGTAGAAATTATTCAAATTGTGAGGTTCATTGAATATTTAAAGAAAAAGAGAGAAAAAAGAGAACTTTGTGTATCAAATTTAGAAAGCTTTCAAGTGTGATCATCCTCATTTATTCAAGCTTCCTCTCGGCATTCAAAGGAGAGAATACAACGCTTCAAAAGCAATCTTTCAGCCTCTCCATCAAACTTCAAAAAGAATTTTTTTTCTTTTTATTTTTGTACTAAATTTTTATACTTGTATTTTTGTTTCTTTACAAGTTTCTTTAGGGGAAAGAAACTTAGGGTGTAGATTGATCCAAGCCAAAAATTGGATAGTATAAAGGTTATGGTTGGTGCTCCTAGGTTAAAATCAATTGGATTGATAGTGAACCTTAGAAAACTATCGGTATAGAGTTGTGGTTGGTGAACCCGACAAAATCAGCTGAATTTGTTTGTGGTCTCGGGTCAAAATAAATACACTGTAATGTCGGATTATAGTAGAATTTCCAAGGGGATAGCTTGGAGAGTAAACGTAAGTGTGGGATTGCACCGAACCACTATAAAGTCTTTATGTATTTATTTTATGATTTTGCTTTCCTTATTTGCTTTTCATATTTGTATTAATTAGTTGCTTTTAATTCCACTGCTATACACTGCTCATCCACCATAAGCATTCAAGTTTCTTTTAATTAGAAGCACATATTTGCATTAGAGTATAAATTAGCCAAAATTTTTTAGAAACCCAATTCACCCCTCCTCTTGGGTAACCATACCTGGGCAACTGGTATCCTACGAGCATTTTGGTCAAGGCGATGAATTATATGAAAACTATATCCACATGAATTTTAAGGATATTATTCTATACATTCAACCTATCCGACCATCGGGTACCATTGCTAAATGATTACTTTAATCAGTACAGGAATTTATTCCTATGCTACCAACTTAGATTTGAACCTATAAGATTATACACATTAGAGCTCATGATCTGATTGGATGGTTGATCAATGATTAAGAATCATTCTAGGATTAAACGATCAATACGATTGATGTTTAACCTAGTGCATATGTTGTAGGAGGATCGATTAGCAATTAGATTGCTAATTGACTTAATTTGATTAAGTCGAAGGATTGAGATTAAGTCTAATTAAATATGATTTAGTTAAATTTGGTTTGGGCTTGATTGGATCAAGTCCAATTGGCTTATTGGATAAGCCAATTGCAAGGAAGAACTAGTCCTAGTTCAATTAGGACTAGTATCAAACCAATTTCAAATTTGATTAAAAAATTAAATTAAATTTTATTCTAATTTAATCTAATTTAATTAGGTTCTTAATTAGGTTAAGATATATTTTAATTGATATGATTTGATTTTGATTTAATTTGGTTTAAATAACTTATTTGACCAAGTCAAATTGGAAGTCCTAGTGTGACTAAGATTTCCTTCTCCTTGCACCACTTGGCTTCCCGATGCCCCCCACCCTATTTTCTAGGATTTTGTGCATGGAAACACTTCTTCCCAGACCTTCATGCATGCCCAAAGCTTTCTCCTCTTTCTTTCTTATATGGAATGTGGTTGTGGACCATGTCAAAGTGGGAATTGGTTTGGATTTCAAATTCTATGAGATAGAATTTTAGGAAACCGAAACTCTTCTCTTATGGTGCCGATTTTATCCAGATTTTTTTAAAGATTTTCTTGGGTTTTATGGCACATATTGTTCTCCCTTTGCTGGTGGTCCACGGTAGAAAAGAAGGAGGAGGTGGCCAAGAGTTGGGCGCCCCAAGTCTTGCCCTTTTTGGACATTCCTTGCTAGGTATTTGACCTAGACAAGGAGTCTATCCTAACTTATTATTTAGGATGAATTTTGGACTGATTTTTGGTAAAATTCTAGATCATTGAGAGATATTTGGGGTGTATAAAATTTAGGAAGAAAGAATATTGGGGCATGGGGATTTCATAGATACCAATCTAGATGTCTAGTTGAGAGCAAGGAGAAGAAGAAGGTCTTCTTCTAGGATTGCTGTGTTCACCTCTTTCCTTCCTCTTTCTTTGAGTTTTCTAAGAGTTTCTCACATATAAAACCTCCTCCCCTCCTTCTCCTCTTTTGGAAGAGTCCAAAACCAAAAGAAGAAGGTATTTGATCAATCGTCAAAGAAGGATCAGCACAGTACTAGCATACTGTGCTGATTTCGTGCATTAGGACTTCTGATCATGATCCATGAGCTTGTGTGGATGACTCCTAGATACCGGATGCGTGTGTGGCTTACAACTTTATCCTCAAGTCTGGATCAGCAAGTCAAAATATCTAACTTGTATAGATTATAGATCTGATCTATTATTTTTATACATGTATTAGATGTAGTGTATACACATGTTGATGTGATCAACATGTTTTTGTTTCTTCATTATATTTTAATTTTTGATTTAATGACATACCATGATCATGTAATAGGTCATTAGATTTAAAATATTTTTTAATATTTAAAATTAATTTTTATTAATTTTAATCTTTTGCTGTCTGATCTTGAAAAAGTTTCAAGATCTAGCCCAAAAATCCTATATCTGGTTCCTTCACTTTCAATGAAAGCCGTTACCAAACTTTCTAAAGAAGTTTGACTGTGTTGAGATCGATTGGAAGCTAAAATATGTGAACTTCTTGTTGATGTCATTTGATCTATTTTTAGAAGTTCTACCACCTTTAAGATCATTCTAAAGTTCAGACTAAAGATGTTGGAAAATATGCAGGGTTTCATGTATAAATTTTGAAACTTTTTCAAAAATAAAGAGCAGCAAAAGACATAGATTAAACTATTTAATCTACAACATGCACGTAATCAAGTTACAAAATCCTACATCAAGGATCTATAACATGTTATAATACAAATATAAATCTAAAATTAAATTAATCATAAGTGGTATTGATATGATCAATACCTAGATCTAGAATAATTCTAGATCTAATGCTAGATCGCATTTAGATCACCAAGAGATCAGATCTCTTACCTTTGCATGGGTCGAGAACTCCATGGTTAAATTTGTTGTTGCCTTTGGAGCTGCACAAGCATCCGATCTCTATAGATGATCCACACAAACCTGCAATACAAATCGGAGGTTCGTCGAACAAAGATCTGCTCGAAGTGCTAGCTTCTCGCGGATCTCTCCTGATGGTTAATCAAATACATGTTCTTCATATCTCTTGGATACTCTAATAGATGAAGAACATGAGATGGAATAAGGGAGAAATCTAATTCTTAGATCTTCCAAAAATTTGAAAATAATAACATGAAAAAATAAATCATAAGAGAGGACAAATCTTCTCCTTCAGGACATCAATCGTTGATGTCCTGAAAATATCTCTATGCTAGGATAAGAGGAGACCTTCTCCTCTAGGATTTTTCTTAAGTTTCTAGATCTAATATTTCTGATTTTCATCATATAAAATTCTCACAAAAATTGAAGAGGAAAGGTTCTCCAAGAAATCCTAAGAGAAGATCTTTCTTCTCTTCTCCTTCTCTCATCAGGACATGATTAGATCATGTCTAGAAATAACACCATGCCCCAACAACATGGAGCACACATCCTTGCACCCAAATCCTCTCTCTCTCATGTCTTTATCATATAAAAATTATAAATAAAATAGGAAGAGAGAAACATAAAGGAAAAATATAAGAGAAGACAATCTTCTCTTATCTTGTCTCTTCAAGATATCAACCTTTAATGTCTTAATTGAGGGCTCTTCTCCAAGAATCTTTGGACCAAAAATCCTCCATGCCTTCTCCTCCTTCTTCTCTAATTTTTCATAATTTTTCTAGGATTTTTTACATCCTCTTACCATCTTAAAGGAGGTGTCCCTTTTTATTGCAAGACTTGGTCAAAACCTAGTCAAAGGGGGAATTTCTTTGGGGCGTCCAACACTTGGACACCCCTCCCACTTATTATTTTGTGTAAACACTGATTCTCAAGCACAAAAGTAAGGGAGAAAGAGATGAATAAGATAGAGGGGCTTGGGTAGAGTTGGCGCACAAGGGAGGGAGGAGTTTGGGTCAAAGAAGACTCTTCCAAGTAGGAAACAATTTCCAACTTCCTTCTAGTTTTGGCCAAGTCAAAATATATTCCAAATAATCTGATAGGTGGAGCATTGGGACCTCTCATTGGCATGGAAATATTCATGTAAACCTCAAAAAAATATATGTGGGCATGGGCTTTCTTAGGCGCAAGAGAAAGAGAGAGAGTCCCAGTCCAACTGGGACTCCTCTTGTTTAACTAGGTCAAAATTATTTTAAATTTAATTTAAATTTTATTTAAACTAGATTAAATACAATCCAATTAAGAATGATCCTAGTCCAACTAGGAGTTTAATTAAATTAGATTAAATCAAGATTTAAATTTGATTTAAATCCTAAGTCAATCAGGTAAACCCAAGTCTAGTCAAACAAGGAATTATTCTTTCTTGCAATTGGCTTATCCAATAAACCAACTAGACTTAATATAATTAAATCTAAATTAATTTTAATTAAATTTATTTTAATTACACTTGATCTCAACCTGATTGCTCAATCAAATTGAGCTAATTAGCAAACCAATTGCTAATCAATCCTCCTACAACACTTAGATTAGGTCAAATATCAATCGCATTGAATGTTTGACCTCGAAATGATTCTCAATCATCAATTAACCATCTGATCAGATTACAAGATCCAATGTACGTGATCCTACAGATTTGAACCTAAGTTGGTAGCATGAAAATTAATTTTTATACCAATCAAAGTTACCATCTAGCAATGATTTTCGATGTTCGGATAGGTCGAATGTATGCAAAGCAATATTCTTAGAATCCTGGCCCATGGTTATCATATATTCATCTCTTTGACCAATAATGCTTAAGATGACTTCGAGTATGCTGTCAGCACACATACAAGTCATCACCATTATGTCTCAAAATTTTGCAAATCTCATGACATCTCATGAGGATTACCCAGACCTAGGTTTTGCTAAATTGAAACACAGCAAGTCATTCTCTTCCTGAAGTTAATCAGAAGTAGTCAATCCCATCTTGACTCACACATCGACTTTACAAGTACTTGACTGTACCTAGAAATCTTTCAAACCTATATTAAAAATACAGGCAATGAAGCACCAAAGTATAATGAGTTGCTTTCAAGTCACCGTGGTGATCTCAGATCGGAGGGACACTTATACCTATTAGCCTTAGCTAGCTAGTCTTGACAGTAGAGTGCTATACTAATCATGTTCAGTACAGATGTACTCCTACATCTCACCTAGATGCCATACCAGTGTCTCCACATTACTTGGTTACGAGGACAACCAACGCATATGGCATACAACGACCTACACTCGATAAGTTATCATCGTTATTAATAACTTATCATTTGATCGTGAATAATTTAAGAACCATTCGATAAATCCTCCTTTATCGATTGATTGTGGTTCTAAGAACTTCATCATAATTTAGGAGTTTATTTAAGAAAGATAGAACTTTTATGATGAACCAGGCAAATAACTATTATTATTAGATAATTCATATACTAATTTCAATCATCTACAACTTAGATGATTGACTTTAGGATACATTTTTCAACAACTCCTACTTAGACTAAAACTAATCAGAATGATATCAAATATTCTATCTTCCACTTGAGTTCGTAGAACTCCTTAGTTCTGAGGCCTTAGTAAATGGGTTGGTCAAGTTCTCCTTTTCCATCGATCTTCTAAAGATCGACGTCACTCTGATAAAAAATCAAAGACGATAGCAATGCAGAATATGCTGGTTCTTTGGTTCTTTAGTCTGAGCTATGGCTCTAGTGCTATGATAGGACTAGACCATCAGTGGAGGGTGCCACTTCCAACCTGCTAATGAATCTCAGCAACTATACAGCTTACATGGCAGCATCATATGCCACGATGTCTCTACATCACTAACTGAATAGGCTAAAGTATCCTGCTTGGAACCTTTCCAGCAGATTGCTCCTACAATTAGGGTATAAGCCGACATTCTCTAGTTGTCATCTTGTTCTGACTGAAATTAAAATATCCACATGTTTTAAGTCAGTACTTCTATATTTGAGTCACTGGACCTTAGTATTTTCTAAATACTTAAAGATTGTCTATACAATCTTCTAGTAGCTCTTACTTGGATCAAATTGGTATCTGCTCACTACCTCTAGTGAGTATACCATGTCTGATCACATACATGGAGAAATAAGATGACAGCTAAACCTTTATTCTTTGCAATGCTGGGATGTCATTTTTTATTAAGAAAATTTCATCCACAGACAACACAAGAAATAACACTACAGAATATTTTGTCTAATTATAAATGCAGAATTTATCTTTGTTCATAACAAAGGCATACGTTCAAAATGTATGTTCTAATTCTGAGGTAATAGCCAAACGAGCTTTAAGGTCTTTACCTTTCCGTCTATGCTACTCTGATCCTTTTGAAAATCCATTCATATCCAATGGATTTTATTTCTTTAGATGAATCAACTAGTGTCCATACATTATTGATTTCCATGGACTTCTATTTGGATCATGTGGCTCCAGATCACTGCATTGTATCCCAATAGGTGATCGAATTCTTGTTGTTCTCATCGAGCTCAATAGGATCGCCATCCCACACCTAGATACTGAAGTATCTGTCCAGCTGATGTGGTACTCTACTGGATCTTCTTAAAGGTGACACTTTAATGGGCTCTAGATTTGATCTGATCAAATCTGGTTCTATAGGTTTACTAGATTACATTAGTTTCTTTCTATCAATCAAACTTTTTCAAGTTCAACTTCATAGGCATCAGTTCCTTCTCAAAGGAACTCCTTTCCAAAAGGAATGCCCTACTGCTAATGAACATCTTATGTTCTTTAGCATAGTAGAATTAATAACCCTTAAATACTTATTGGATCAGGATCCAAATTTATCTGTATGCAAATATATGACATAGGCCGATCAACTCCAAATCCAAAAGTAAGAGAGTCTAGGTCTTTGTTCGATCCATATCCCATATGGAATCTATGCGACAGATTTACTGAGAACCATTTTCAGAGTAAAACTAGTAGCCACAAGAGCACAACCCTGAAATAGGTAGACAAGTGAACCCTATAGTAGATTGAACCATGTCTAACAAAGTTTAATTTCTTCTTTTAGATACACTACATTCCAAAAAAAATCCACTTAAAAGAGAATCCAATTCTCTCCTAGATATGTCAAAAACTCACTAAATAAATATTCGCCTCCTCGGTCCGATCGAAGAGTTCTAATACCTTTTCAGTTTGTTTTTCTATTTTATTATTGAATCATTTGAATATTTCAAATAATTCAGGCCAGATGCACCCATGCCCTGATAGGTTGTCTGTAATGAAATATTAGTATCTTTCTTTGGCACTTAAGTTCATAAGTCCACATACATCACTATGTATAAGACTTAGACCTTTATCGGCTCCTTCACCTTTTTCAGTAAAAGGTGACTTTATCATTTTTCCAAGAAGATAAGATTCATAGGCTATCAATGATTCTCAATCATTGATGTCAAGAATTTTCTCTCAAGCTAACCTGTTTATCCTATTTTTGTCAAGATGACTAGGCCTATAATGCCAAAGATAGATATCCATGACATAATCTAACTTGGGTGTGTACATTATACTTAACAGGCTATATAAATATTAAATATCATTTCTTTATTATCCATGTATTACTATAATATTATTCATAATAATATCACAACAATCTTCTTTATTGATAAATGATAACCATCTCTAACCAAAAAGCCATTAGAGATCATGATGGACAATAGTGACAATCACTCAAAATGACTTCTATTAAAAATAAGCTTGACAAATCCTAAAGCTAGGATTGGAACAAGACTTCTATCCCTAACGTTCAGGTATTTCTCACCATTTTCAAATATCCCACTTACTTGTAGTCTTTGCAATAAATTGCATAAGACTACCAACATCTAATACCCATGTAATAGAATTATTTATAGAGAAATTTTAAGGTGTTATCATATAACATCTTTAATGAGCAACTTTTGCTCATTTCTCTTATTTAGCCTATTATGGTCAAGTGAAGCAAGACAATTCTTCTTCTTATGATCCTACTTCTAACATTAGAAGCACTATGCCTGATTTGGGTTAACCTTGGACTAATTATTTTGACTGGGCTTAGAAGCTCTAGTATGAATTCATTCGTACTGCTGGACCAAATTCAACTCTCGATACTAATTATCAAAGTTGGATCCCATAAGTCATCACTGTCTAATAGTGATAGGAGCAATTAGGGTTTATCCTTAATTTAAGAAAAGAGAATATTGACCTAAGTATATGAGTTATATTAAGCCTAAAGACTTGGACTTTAGTCTAAAGGTTCTTCTACTATTTTATTCAAATTGGTAGCCTCTACCTCTAATTCAGAAAATTACTTTAATTTTCTAGTAGGTACTAGAATCTACCCAGACTACACACGAGCCCAACTTTGGTTGACCAATCCATGTATATCTAAGGATAGGTTCATAACCAATTATTTCTCCAAATAATTTCTAGTAATTTAATTTTGCCCTAGAAACCTAATCAACAGGCTTTGGCCTCCACTATAAGGATCTGATTAGGTCCAATCATTAACATGACTATACTTGGTGCATCTAACGAATGAATGATTAGGCCTAACTTTGGTTGCCCAACCTAACCATCGTTAGAGAGATACATCCAAGTCGTCATATGATGAATGATAATTCCATTAGTCAACAAGCATCAGACCTTTGGGCCTCCAATGTTTATTGAGTTAATGGACTTATTATCAAACATCTTAATGGAAGGCTATGACTCGATTATCTCCATAACTTCATCATTTTAAGGATCTAATAATTTTAGAAGATTTAAATTATTAGTGATTTAAGGATAGAAAGGACATGGACCAATTTGCTCTCACTAATTTCACTAAGTCAGGTCCTCCCACTGACTTCACAAGTCACTGATGAGGATTATGATCAATTTTGGTCCATGGGCACCTATATCAATCTCATTGAATGAAATCAATCTCACTGATTTCCTATATGATATGGATTAGCTCAAATCAATAAGCAACCTAATCAAAATTTGATTAACCACATTTGCCAGATAAGTGAGATCGATGGGAGGGTCTGCTAAGGCTTGCCTTAGACACCATAAAAAATGGTCAGGTAAGTGGGCTGCCAATTAAAAACCATCGGTCTGAAATATCAAATTTACCTTAGACACCAATTGATTTGTCAGTTTTGATTTGGTCTGTCTAAAGACTCAGGCTCAACCACTGAGCCACAATCAGGTCCATTTGTTAGATATATAGACTTTGATCAACTACAACTATTGAATTGATCTATAGAAATAAAATGACCTATTCCTAATTAACTATTAATTAGGTTTGATCAATTTCTTAACTAAGTCCATATTTAATCTAACCCTAGGTCTAACCTAGTTAATGGCCTAATCAAAACTAACCCATTTAACCTTTAACCCAAGTTTTATGAAATTATCTTAAGATCTTCAAATCACAAACCTAGATCCTAAACAATCACTTAATTCTCAATTAAGTTCAAAGTTTGGATTTATGGATTCTCAGAATTAGTTTTTGATTTTATTATTTAAAATATTTTTAAATTATGAATAATTTACATTGAATCATATTCAATACATGGTTCTAAATCTGATTTATTTCATTATTTAGATCTTATCCTAGGGTTTCGAATCTAAAATTTTGCAGAAAGTAAGTTCTCAATTTAAATTCTACCAAATAAATATGTCATACGTATACATTCTAGATTCAAAATAAAAATTACATATCAACATATGCAATAAGAGGATCTAGATCTAAACATAAAACACATCATGTGGATTATATCATAAACCATTTAAAATAAATTTAAAATATAAAAATAAATCATAAATTACTTTAGATCTCATCTAACACATTTATGACTTAAATTTTTTGGATCAGCATATACTAGGACAACCTTTCCACTATAAGGGGTAAATCTTACAATAAGACAATCTTATGGTAGTATGTGCAATCCTGATATTATTTAGATCTAATCTAAATAATCTAAAATAGTTTAAATATATATTTTATTTTAGATTTAAATCAAATAATTAAATCATAAATTTTTTTTAGATGTAATCTAAATTATTCATGTTTCAGATTCAGATCAGCACATACCAGGATAACCTTTTCATTGTAAAGGGTTAACCTTACAACAGGATGACCTTATGGTAGTATGTACAATCTTTAATTAATTTTAATTTTTAAATTTAACCTAATACAAATATGATCATGTTATAAAAAAATCTAGATGCTTTGATACCACTGTTGGAAAATATGCAGGATTTCATGTATAAATTTCAAAACTTTTTCAAAAATAAAGAGCAGTGAAAGATATAGATTAAACTATTTAATCTACAACATGCATGTAATTAAATTATAAAACTCTACATCAAGAATCTATAATATATTATGATGTAAATATAAATCTAAAATTAAATTAATCATAAGTGGTATTGACCATATCAATACCTAAATCTAGAATAATTCTAGATCTAACCCTAGATCGCATCTAGGTCACCAAGAGATCAGATCTCTTACCTTTGCATGGGTCGAGAGCTCCATGGTTAAATTCATTATTATCTTTGAAGCCGCACAAGCATCCAACCTCTATAGGTGATCCACACGAACCTACAACATAGATCAGAGATTCGTCGAATGAAGATCTACTCGAAGTGCTAGCTTCTCGCAGATCCCTCCTGATAGTTAATCAAATATATTTTCTTCGGATCTCTTGAATACTCTAAGAGATGATGAACATAAGGAGGAACAAGAAAGAAATCAAACCCTTGGATCTCCCAAAAATCAAAAAATAAGAACATGAAAAAATAAATCCTAAGAGAAGATAAATCTTCTCCTTCAGGACATCAATGGTTGATGTTCTAAAAACATCTCTATGCTAGGACAAGAGGAGACCTTCTCCTCTAGAATTTTTTTTAAGTTTTTAGAATTAATATTTTTGATTTTCATCATATTAAATTTTCATAAAAATTGGAGAGGAAAGGTTCTCCAAGAAATCCTAAGAGAAGATCTTTCTTCTCTTCTCCTTCTCTCATCAGGACGTGATCAAATCATATCTAAAGATAACACCATGCCCCAAAAACTTAGAGCACTCATCCCCACATCCAAGTCCTCTCTCTCTGTCTGATTTTTATCATATAAAAATAATAAATAAAATAGGAAGAGAGAAACATAAAAGAAAAATATAAGAGAAGACAATCTTCTCTTACCTTGTCCCTTCAAGACATCAATCTTTGATGTCTTAATTGAGGACTCTTCTCCAAGAATCTTGACACCACAAATCCTCCACACCTACTTCTCCTTCTTCTTTAATTTTTTATAATTTTTTTAGAATTTATCACATCCTCTTACCATCTCAAAGGTGGTGCCCCTTTTTATTGCAAGACTAGGTCAAAACCTAGTCAAAGGGAGAACTTCTATGGGGCGTCCAACTCTTGGATGCCCCTCCCACTTATTATTTTGTATAACCACTAATTCTCATGCATAAAAGCAAGGAATAAAGGACTGAATAAGATAGTGGGGCAAGGGTAGAGTTGGCGCACAAGGAAGGGAGGAGTTTGGGTCAAAGAAGACTCTTCCAAGTAGGAAACAATTTCTAACTTTCTTCTAGTTTTGACCAAGTCAAAATATATTCCAAATAATCTGATAGGTGGGGCATGGGGACCTCTCATTGGTGTAAAAATGTTCACATAAACCTCAAAAAAATATATGTGGGTGTGGGCTTTCTTAGGCGCAAGAGAAAGAGAGAGAGTCTCAGTCCAACTGGGACTCCTCTTATTTGACTAGGTCAAAATTATTTTAAACCTAATTTAAATCTTATTTAAATTAAATTAAATATAACCTAATTAAGAATGATCCTAGTCCAACTAGGAGCCTAATTGAATTAGATTAAATCATGATTTAAATTAGATTTAAATTCTAAGTCAATCAGGTGCACCCAAGTCCTAGTCAAACAAAAAATTATTCTTTCTTGCAATTGGATTATCCAATAAACTAACTAGACTTAATATAATTAAATCTAAACTAATTTTAATTGAATCTAATTTAATTAGACTTAATCTCAGCTCGATTGCTCAATCAAATTGAGCCAATTAGCAATTCAATTGCTAATCAATCCTCCTGTAACACTTGCATTAGGTCAAACATCAATCGCATTCAATGTTTGACCTCGAAATGATTCTCAATCATCGATTAACCATCTAATCAGGTTATAAGCTCTAATATGTGTGACCCCATAAGTTCGAACCTAAGCCATTAGTATAGAAACCAATTCCTGTACCAATCGAAGTTTTCATCTAGCAATGGTTCCCGACGTTTGGATAGGTCGAATGTATGCAAAGCAATATTCTTAGAATCCTGGCCCATAATTACCGTATAATTCATCCCTTTGACCAATAATACTCAAGATGATTTTGAGTATGCTGTCAACACTTATACAAGTCATCACTATTGTGTTTCAAACTTTTGCAAATTTTGTGACACCTCATGAGGATTATGCAGGCCTAGGTTTTGCTAAATTGAAACACAGCGAGTCATTCTCTTCCTAAAGTTAATCAGAAGTGGTCAATTCCATTTTGACTCACACGTCGACTTTACAAGTACTTGACTATACTCCAAAATCTTTGAAATCTATATTAAAAATACAAGCAGTCCGGCACCAAAGTACAGTAAGTTACTTACAAGTCATCGTGGTGATCTCAGGTTGGAGGAACACTTATACCCATTGGCCTTAACTAGCTACTTTTGATAGTAGAGTACTACATTGGTCACATTCAATGCAGATGTACTCCTATATCTCATCTGGATGCCATACCAGTATCTCCACACGACTTGGTTACAAGGACAACCAACGCATATGGCATACGGCGACCTACACTCGATAAGTTATCGTCCTTGTTAATAATTTATCATTTGATTGTGAATAATTTAAGAACCATCCGATAAATCCTCATTTATCGATTGATTGTAGTTCTAAGGACTTCATCATAATTTGGAAGTTCATTTAAGGAAGATAGAACTTTTATGATTAACCAGCCAAATAAATATTATTATTAGATAATTCATATACTAATTTCAATCATCTACTACTTAGATGATTGGCTTTAAGACACATTTTCCAACAAAAAAAGTGTTGTGATTCGTAGTATGTGGAGTGGTTGCTATTTTGGATTGGGAATCAGACTTGTGCTGACGATGAAGTTCTTTCACTATTCAAACTCGTTCGAGTGACATGCACGACATAAGCTAGCTAGATCTATAATTGTCAGAGGAAGAAGAAGCTCGGCCACTTTCAAGGTCAACCATTTTTATACTCTGGAGGAACATCAGTCCATCCCTCTATTCAACCAGCACGATAATCCTAAATATTCATCCCATAAGGTAACCACTCTAGATTGTAAGACATTTCAAATCTCTCACTCAAACTCTAGCTCTGAGAGGTATCCTTGGGATGATGGTATGACTATGAAGGGGCCCATCCAAATATGCCAGCAGCAAAATTCGATCCATAAGAAGCTTCAGACTGCATAAGATAGTAGTCGCTAGAAAATGATGCCTCGGATGCATCATATCTATATCTATATGGATCATAAGCTGCCTACGGGTGGTAGGATCTAGAATATGAGGATAATCCATAGACATTCATGGATCCTACATTACATGCCTAATCATCTACAGCTGCATCGTGTGCTGAATGACCTTTAGAAGGTCATCATCTATATGAAATAGTATCCTTACGACCTCTATCAGCTCGTGCACTATGGTTCCTATCTAGTGTGGCATGTGTAAACTGAGACTCACTGGTGAATCGAATATCATCTTGTGGCTGCATCTCATGAACAATAGTTTCTTGTCCTCCAATCCCTTTTTGGTCATCAGATCCATCACTACTATTATCACTCACCCTGGTCTCTGAATCTGAGCCAGCTGACTCTTGCACTCTCGAGGATGCTGCAATTGTCTTTTCTTTTGCTTTATTCTTTTTCTTACTTTGCTGCATCTGAGAGGATGAATCTCTTCTTCCTGCTTGAGATGGTCGGCTTCGTCTCAAAAATTCTCGCTCAAACATTTGGGAGGATATCTCGGACATAGAGGTGCAATCCAAGAGTATCTCAAACTCTGTGTTGCACCTTTGTATCTCCAATGATATCGAGTCAAAAGCATCTCGCCATGCTCCCAACTAATATCATACTTTGTATCCTTCTTTTTACTCATTTCTGTAACTTCAATAAAATATATCATTTTAATAATTATCTATAAAAATTAAATTTTTTCATCGAAAGATCTTATATTTTTTATTATTTAAGTAATTAAAAAATATATAAATTTTAAAAATTTTAAGTACTTTATTTAAGCTTAGATCCAAGTAAAAATATATTATAGACTCTACATATATTCTTCTAAACTTATTAACATACATTAAATACTATTTATTTTTTATTTTATTCAAAATTAAGCCTAGGTTACTGTGCATATGATACATCAAAAACTTTAAAATCGGACATAAAAATTATACCATACATAGCTTCAGTTATCATAAACAATATTATGAATTTATATATTTTTTATTTTTTAATTTTTTATTCTAAAAATATATTTTTTAAAATATATAAAATTAATAAAAAATAATAATTTTAGCATCATCATATAGATCTTCTAAAGATATATAATATATAATAAAATCATACCAAAATCATAAATTTTGGAATGATTTTCTCTTATTTTTTACTTCTTACCATTTTTTGAACACAAACTCTAAAAATAAAATATTTATTAATAGAATACTAGATTATCTTACTTTGATCAAAAATCATCATCTCCCCAAGGTTGTGACAATTTTTTCAATTTTTTTATATTTTTTTAGGCTTCGTTCCTACTCTCGACGTTCTGAGAGTTCGAGATCATGCTCTCGAATTCTCAGGCTCTGAAAGTCAGAGGCAAAAAAAAGAGATAAGGATCATTATTGGCTGGCCCACCCCACCCTCCCACCCCCTTATCCCCTTGTCGGTATGGCTCGGTTCAGAGCCAAACCAAGCCAAACAGCTCAGTACTGCCCGATCCTGGGTGGTTTGATCCTAAATCATATCGAACCAAGTAGTTTGGTGTTTTCTCAAAAAAAATACCAAACCAGACTGATTCCACATCGATCTGGCTCGGTTCGAGCTGTATCGGGTGATTCGACTTAGTACGATATTCCATGGGACTAACTAACTGGCCAGATAAGTGTAAGGTCGGTGGGAGTCTTTTCATTGCTTTTCTTAGATACTAATTAAATTAGCCAAATCAGCAAACGAAACTAATTATAAACCACCTTTCTTCGGACCCAATTATCCCACAAACCATTTGCTTAGACACCAGCTAGCTGACCAAGTCTAACCTGATCCAACTCTCAGGGTCACTTATCCTATTGAGCTCAAAATTCTTAGGGATCAATGTCTAATTTATTTTAGATTAAGTTCTAGGTTATGCAAATGCAAGAAAGTGATTTGTGGGCTATGGGTGATCAAATCCCCATCTTATTTTAGTTAATGGGTCGTGCCCTTAATGCTAGTTATGGGGATGCAATGAAAAGAAACAAGGTATCCAATCAAGTTAGAAATTTTTATATTTGAGGTTACGCTATCTTAGTTAAGTGTTATGAAATGTCAATGGCTTTTTTTTAGAATTTATTATTTTATATTTTTATATTTTTTTTGATATTTTTTTTATTTTCCAAGAAAATAAATTTAAGTGATTAAGTCTAAAAAGCAATAAATCACTAGGTTTATAAAAAGTAAAAAATTAATCTAAACTATAACATGTAGAAAATTTCTAAGATTAAAAAGTAGTAAATTAGTTATGCAGAACAAGGTAATCTAGCTAGAAAGCAAAAAAAATTAAAGCAAGAAATAAAAACTAAAAGTTATTTTCTTTTTTTTAATTTTTTTATTATTTTTTTAATCAACTGTGTCAAGGTCCCTAGCAATGGTGCCAAAATTTGATGCATAGTCGTTGATAGCACCAAAAGTAACTCTACTCACTACATAGGTAGGGTGAGTTGAGATTACCTGCCTCCACGTGTGTGCCAGAACCAACAATTTTCCATTCACCAGCCAATGCCCACGACTTTAGAGCATTTAGTGCTCCCATTAATTACTAAAATCAAAAAAAAATTTAAAATAATTTTTTTTTATATTAATACCATCAATATTCTTTATTTTTCTTTTAAATTGAACTTTGTATTAAACTTGAACTTAAACATATTGGACTTGCCGCTGGATTACATCTTGATAATTAATTATTCCTAAAACATAACATAAGAAGCATCAATTACAAAATAATAGAGATTAAATAACATAATTTGAATACTTCTTATATCATATTTAATGTATTCATCAACTACCAAAGATGAGATTAAATAGGTGGATCCAAATTATACGACTAAGTATACTGACATCATTGAGGAAAGATGAGATTACTAGATAGGTAGGGAGTTGCTCCAAAAGATTACCTAAGAGTAATCCCGAATGCTTGTTTATTCTTATTATTGGGGATAAATCTCACTCCCACCGAAATTCAGTCTGATGCTTAGTCTAATGAAATTGGTAATCACGGAAGAACTTCAATCAAAAATTCTACCTCCAGCAGCTGAACCCCAGCCGAACTCCTTTAGCAGTCAAACTCCTCCAATGGCTGAACCCTTCCCGAACTCCTCCAACGATCGAACCCCTTTCGAACTCCTACAGCGGCAGAACTTCATCTGGACTTCTCCAAAAATTAAATTCCATTCGAACTTCTCCTTCAGTCAGATTCCTCTAGGAGCCAAATTTCTTTCGGACTTCTCCTTCAATCAGATTTTTCTTCTAAACTTCTCCTTCAGTTGGATTCCTCCAGTAGCCAAACTGAACGAAAATCCTGATTTTTTATATCAGATTCATTCAAAACTAATTGGGTCGAGAGACATAGTTTAAAAATTTCCTCTTAGATCCTTATCAGATCTGACATTTTTCAAATCTAATTTTATGATCTGATAAATAAAGAAATTAAATTAAATTAAATCAGTTTTATCTTGATATGGGCAATCTAATTATCCGTTGATGATCTTGTTGATTGCCTGAGGTTCTGGATCTAGCCATGTAAGCACCTAACCTCTACCGGTATCCACTCGGACTGAATCTGGAGATCTTCTCCTTCTCTTTCTTTTCTCCAAAATCAGATCTGGATCTGATTTGGAGGATCTTTGAAACTTTTTTCGAAGATCAGCAGTCATCTCTATAGTAGTGTTGCCTTCTTCCTTTCTTGTCAACCTTTTCTTGCCTGAATCACACTAATTTGAAGCCCAACTATCCTTGGGCATGGAGAGGAGAGAGATGGCCTGAAGGTGGGGTGGAGAAAGGAGAGGTGATGCATGCTAATCTATAGCTATGGCAAGTGTACTAGTCGTTCAAGTAATAAAGTAAATGAGTAGAGTATCGTCCCTAGAGGATTGAGAAACAAGTACTGAAAAGCTCTTTTCTATGCTTTATTTAGAAGACCGAATTATGAGAATAAGAAATTAAAGAACAAAATAAAGAAATAATTAAAAATTTTAAGCAAATAGAGAGAGTGTAATTATTAGGATTTTAAACTTAAGAGCAATGTGTTACTAAGGCAATTGGTTCACCAACTCAGTCAATACAATATTCAGGTTATTAGATTAATTTTATTTCATGTGACGGTGGAGTCTCCTAATTTATTCACTACCCTTTGGTCTAAGCAGAGCAAAACTATCAATATTTATTAATTATCCTTTGGTCCAGGTATAATTTAAATAAATGTTAATGTATTAAGTTTTGTGAAAGCCTCTAATTAAAATACACTGCGTCCAAAGCACACTAAAATTTTTGCATGCATATGAATTCTAATTTGATTCATAATATAAGGTATATAATCAAGAAGCAATAACATAGATGTACTTAGTCTATAATATCTATGTTAATCAGATCAATTAGAAGATGGTTAGTAATCTAAAAGTATTAAGATCAAATTTATATACTCCTCATGAATAAAATTTAAAATTAAAAATAAATCACACTGAATATTGCATCAAAAAAGTGGCTACACCTTAGCCATAGTTAAAAAAAATTTAGTTCATGATAACAAGTTCAAAAATAGCAAATAAAATAAAAAGCATAAAGAAATTAGACTGTTTTATTGTTGAAATTGATTGTCCGTCGCTCTTGGTCTGGAGAACTTGGTGAAGAAGAAAAGAAGCTCCTTGATCAATGTTCTGATTGTCGGAAGAAAAAATTAAAAATCCTTCCTTTTCTCTCAAAAATCTCTCTTCTCATTCTATCTCTCTCCTCTTTTTCTCTTTTTTTTCTTTTTTTGTTACTGTCTCCCCTTTTTTTCTTTTTTTTTTGGCAACAGACCTTTTTATAGGCTGAGAGGTGGATTTTCCACTGATATCCTATTGAAAATTAGGTTTAAAACTCTCAAAACAACTCAAAAAGAATCCTGGATCAATTCTAACCATTCAATGTTGATCAAATGGTCCAAAAAATAGTCAAAAATCATCTTAAAATTCTAAATCAAGTCAGAATTCATTTGGACCATCAGATCGGCCTTAAAGATTGAATCTCGGCCCTTAGATCGTGCATAGAAAAGCTTTCGATCATTGGTTTAAAGTTGGGATGAATCTCAACCATTGGATCTCGATCGAGAGCTATGGATGTCGTTCGTCAGCGCATGCATTTCGATCGTCCGATCAAATTCCAGGAAAAGGCATCCGTCGGATCAGACAAAATTTCTAAATTACCCTCTGTAGACCATGCGTGAGCTCGATGTTGTGTGAACCATCACATTCTTCAGCCAATTGGAGCGCACTTCTTTATGTGAAATCCCTAAAATGCCCCTCCAAATGGTCCATCGTGCGCCATGAAAAATGCTGATGTCAGCTTGGCATCAGTGTTGCATCAGCGGGTCAGTCTACTGGATGTGGTCGGATCGGGCAATCTGCTGAGCCAATTTTTCTGAATTGATTTGAACTGGACCGACTTTTTTTTTTCTAAAATTCGGGTTCATTTGAAGTCCATTTTGCCTGAAATTTATTTCATCTAAATCAGAAAAATAAGATCTTCATATTAGTAGCCTTCTTTTCTACATAAGATTGATAAAAATATCAATTTTTTAAAAAATAGATTAATTTATTTTATAATTTAATATTTTTATTAGTATATTTTTACCACTTATCACACCTCCAACTTAGTCATTGCTAGTCCCTTAGTAATGTTTTATTTAATACCATGTTTCAATAAGATTATCCATCAAAAAGATAAAATCTAGGACTAAAGGTTAAAAAGTTTAGAAAATAATGCTAATTAAGTATTGAGCTTCAGAAGCAAATTTTTTAGTCAATACAATTAAAAATTTTTTTAGAGTACATCAAAGATCCATAGCACTTGTGTTCGTGATGACTAACTTTAGCATTTCAATATTAAATTAAAAGAACAAAAGTATCCTCTCTTATCACCTATTTTGGTCAATTTTCTTTACATTCTCAATTTTATACTCATGAATTAAGGTAGCTTTCACACTGCCCCTTTTCTTTCTTTGTTTTTTTTTTTGTTTGCTGTGCTGAGCATCCTAGCCTTTCCTTCATCGTTTTACGTAAATTTTCACACTTGACCTAGGTGCAGAGACTCAGTTACTAGGCTTTAGGCAATCCACATATACTCTATCTTTTGCATTTTATTTTTAGGCAGGTAGCTCTTTCCTTAAATTCAAGTTTTTTTATTAGAATGTAAATTAATTATCAATTTTCAGTGATAATTGAATCCTCAGTTGGCCTTATAATCAATATCTACTTTGCCTTATTAGTGTGCATGTGCAATTAGAAGTGCTAATAGTCTTTTAATGACCTAAGTAGGCTGCTAAAAGTTGACCAACTAATCTACTTCTTTAACTCGTTACATTCATTAGCAAATAATTTTATCTTTTATCACTTGTATAGTCTATCTTGCTCAAGATTTTCTTCTTGACACATGTTTTTTTTTTTCTTTTTACCCCCTAACTTATTCTACATTATCTTAAAGGAGAAAAAATAAAGGGTGCAAGAAAGGATAGAAAGGAATACACCTGATTTGGTTCGATCTGGTTCTTTAGAGCTTTGAAATTTTGCTTGAGCTCTCATTGATTTTTCTCTGCAAAATTGAAAATACATACTAAAGCAGTAAAAGAGCAACAACAAATTGTTGAAAAATAAAAAAAAAGAAAAATGATCAAAACTAAAAGGAAAAGAAACAACCTATCTAGTAGTTCTGATTTATAGTCTTTAGCTTGACTTTCTTTGAGTTCTAAAGTTGATCAATCTGGTGCCACTTCAATTAGAATACTTTCATGTTTGATCGAGCCCTCTTTCAATTGGATATTACTAGATTTTATAGTCTCAAACCTATTTTCTATAAAATTTTCATATATTAAATTATCAATAATATCAATTAGAAAATAAGTTTGATTATCATCAGGATATTTAGTACCTTTGAAAATATTAAAAATAACTTATTCATCTTGGATTCTAAGAATTAATTTTTCTTGTTGATCATCTATTAAAGCTCTTCCAGTAGCTAGAAAGGGTCTCCCTAAGATAAGGGGTACATCATAATCTTCTTCCATATCAAGAACAATAAAATTAACAGAAAAAATAAACTTGTTTACCTTTACCAAGACATCCTTCACTATACCTCTTGGATATTTGATGGATCTGTCAGCTAATTGAAGAGTAATAGTGGTAGGCTTCGGTTCTTCTAGACCTAACTTTCTGAAAATAGAAAAAGGCATGAGATTAATACTTGCTCCTAAATCATATAAAACTTTATCAAAACTACAATCACCAATAATGCAAGGGATAGTAAAACTCCCTAGATCATTTAGCTTCTATGGTAATTTATTTTGAAGTATTGCTGAGCATTCTTCATTCAAATTTATTCTCTCATGCTCCTTCAGCTTTTTCTTATTTGTTAGGATTTCTTTGAGAAACTTGGCATACTTGGGCATTTGAGTGATAGCATCTATAAAAGGAATATTAATATATAAATTATTTAATATTTTGAAAAAATTAGAAAATTTCTTATCTAGATGCTGTATTTGTCTCTCTGGAAATGGTAGTAGCGGCACGTAGGGCTTCACATTTAGGTCGGCAAACTATATACCTGGAGATCATCCATCTGTTGGTTGTTTTGGTGATTGACGAATTTTAGTTGATGGTTCCTTATTTGTAGTTGGCTCTTCAGTCTCTTTCTTCTGATGTGGTTCCTCCAGCTTTGTACCACTTCTTAGGGTGATAGCATTGACTTGCTCCCTTGGATTGGTCTCTGTGTTGCTGGGCAAGGATCCTTGAGGTCTCTCAGAGATTATCTTAGCCATTTGACCTATTTGCATCTCTAAGTTTCGAATTGCTGCTGCTTGGTCCTGTCTAAGTTTGGCTTCTAAATTTTTTATAGTTGCTTCTTGGTTTTGCATAAATTTGACCATCAGCTCTTCCATGTTGGACTTCTTTTCAGGTACTTGGAAATCCCGGGGGTGGCTGTTGTGCTGCATTTTGATTGCTCCACGAGAAATTTGGGTGCTGCCTCCACCCTTGATTGTATGTGTTGGAGTAGGGATTGTTTTGTTGCGGCCTAAAAAATTACCAACATAATTAGCTGTATCAGTTGCTTTAGCAAAAGGATTATCTATCTGGCAATTGCTCGTATCGTGTCCTCCTCCACATAGGTCATAGGTGATGCTCTGAATATGCATAGCTGTTCCCTTCAAGTTGTTGACTTTGGCTCTAAGGGCTGTAATTTCAGCTAGTAAGGTTGGCACACAATCTACTCCCTGCACAGCTGCTAGTCTTTTTGGCATCATGCATTCTGTCTGCCACTGATAGCTATTTGATGCCATCTCATCAATCAGATCGAAGGCTTCTTCCTTTATTTTTTGATTAATTATTCCTCCTACTGCTGCATCAATCATAGAACGATTAGTAGGAGATAAACCATTATAGAAAGTTTGTACCTGAAGCCATACGGGTAGTTGATGATGTGGACATCTCCTCAGCAATTTCTTGAAATGCTCCCAAGCCTCATATAGTGTCTCCATGTCCATCTGCATAAAAGAAGTGATATCATTGCGCATCTTGGTAGTCTTGGAAGGTGGAAAGTACTTGGCTAAGAATTTTTGGGCTAGGACATCCCAAGTTGTGATAGAACCTATAGGAAGAGAATGAAGCCAACTCTTAGCTTTGTCTCATAAAGAGAAAGGAAATAATCTTAATCTAATAGCATCATCCGACACCCCATTAATTTTAAAAGTATCACAAAGTTTAAGAAAGTTAGAAATATGGGCACTCGGATCATCATGCACGTGTCCATTGAATTGGATAGTTGATTGAATCATTTGGATCATCACCGATTTTATTTCGAAGTTGTTTGCTCGCACTGGTGGTCTCCTAATGCTCGAAGCTACATCGGCTACAGATGGTGTGATGTAATCATTTAATGGATGATGTACTGATCGAATAGCTTCATGCTATCCTTCGGTCACCATATCCAATCCTAGATCGATGTTGTTAGGATCTTCAATTGCCATATTTCTTTCTTGTTGTAGTCTTCTAATGGTCCTTTCAATTTCTGGATCTAAAGGTAGTAAGTTACTATGTCCAGTACGTGTCATGCATTGAACAAATTTTTTTTTAAAAATAATAAAAATTAAAAATAAAATTCTAAAGTAAAGCTAGGATCAAAATTTTAATGTTGTTTTATACACAATCTCAGGCAACGGCACCAAAAACATGATGCATGCTAATCTATAGCTATGGCAAGTGCACCAGTCAATCAAGTAATAAAGTAAATGAGTAGAGTATCATCCCTAGAGGATTGAAAAATAAGTACTGAAAAGCTATTTCCTATGCTTTATTTAGAAGACCGATTTATGGGAATAAAAAATTAAAGAACAAAATAAAAAAATAATTATAAATTTTAAGGAAATAGAGAAAGTATAATTATTAGGATTTTAAACTTAAGAGCAATATGTTACTAAGGCAATCGGTTCACCAACTCAGTCAATACAATATTCAGATTATTAGATTAATTTTATTTCATGTGATGGTGGAGTCTCCTAATTTATTCATTACCCTTTGGTCCAGGCGTAGCAAAACTATCAATATTTATTAATTACCCTTTGGTCCAGATATAATTTAAATAAATATTAATGCATTAAGTTTTGTGAAACCCTCTAATTAAAATATGTTGCGTCCAAAGCGCACTAAAATTTCTGCATGCATATGAATTCTAATTTGATTCATAATACAAGGTATATAATCAAGAAGCAATAATATAGATGTACTTAGTCCATAACATCTATGTTCATCAGATCAATTAGAAGATGGCCAGTAATCTAAAAGCATTAAGATCAGATTTATATACTCCTCAAGAATAAAATTTAAAATTAAAAATAAATCATACTGAATATTGCATCAAAAGAGTGGCTACACCTTAGCCTTAGTAAAAGAAAATTTAGTTCATGATAACAAGTTCAAAAATAGCAAATAAAATAAAAAGTATAAAGAAATTAGACTGTTTCATTACTGAAATTAATTGTCCGTCGCTCTTGGTATGGAGAACTTGGTGAAGAAGAAAAGAAGCTCTTTGATCAATATTCTGATTGTCAAAAGAAAAAATTAAAAACCCTTTCTTTTCTCTCAAAAATCTCTCTTCTCTTTCTACCTCTCTCCTCTCTTTCTCTTCTTTTTCTTTTTTTTTACTATCTCCCCTCTTGTTCTATTTTTTTTTGGCAACAGACCTTTTTGTAGGCTGAGAGGTGGATTTTCCATCAAAATCCTATTGAAAATTAGGTTTAAAACTCTCAAAACAACTCAAAAAGAATCCTGGATCAATTCTAACCATTGGATATTGATTAAACGGTCCAAAAATCACTCAAAAGTCATCTTAAAATCCCAAATCAAGTCAAAATTCATTTGAACCATCGGATCAGCCTTAAAGATTGAATCTCGACCATCAGATCGCACATAGGAAAGCATTTGATCTTTGGTTTAAGGTCGGGATGAATCTCAACCGTTGGATCTCAATCGAAAGCTGTGGATGCTGTTCATCAGTGCATGCATTTCGGCTGTCTGATCAAATCCCAGTGAAATGTGCCCGTTGAATTAGATAAAATTCCCAAATTACCCTCTATAGACCATGCGCGAGTCTGATGTTGCATGAACTGCCACATTCTTCAGCCAATCGAGAGCGCTTCTTTATGTGAAATCTCCGAAATGCCCCACCAAATGGTCCACCGTGCGCCACGAAAAATGCTAACGTCAGCATTGCATCAGCGAGTCGGTCTGCTAGGTGCGGTCGAACCGAGCGGTCTGCTGAGCCAATTTTCTAAACCGATTTGAACTGGATCGGCTTCTTTTTTTTCTTTCTTTTTTTTTTTGAAATTCAATTTCGGGCTCGTTTGAAGTCCATTTTGCCTGAAATTTATTTCATCTGAACTAAAAAAATAAGATCTTCATATTTGTGGCCATCTTTCCAATATAAGATTAATAAAAATATTAATTTATAAAAAAATAGATTAATTTATTTTATAATTTAATATTTTTATTAGTATATTTTTATCACTTATCAAGAGGGACAGCCTTGGGACGTGGCTAGGAGAGGAATCTTTGAAAAGTGGGTGCAAATAGGTCTTGATATAGACCCTGCTGCGTCGTGTAGTGCCACATCACCCCGGCCAATCATGTTACTTCGTTTAATCAGATCTAAATCTAATTGATGGAATGATATCACCTGATCCAATCAGATGAGAGACCTACAGATTCATCCTAAGGTGGCGCTTAAGATTGGTCAAAGTCTATAGATGAGGGTCACCTAGTTTGAATCCAAGAAGCAACTTGGAGTCCCATCTGTATGGGACTCTAGGCATCCCTATCCATGGGCGCACGCCATCCTAGGTTTGCGCCCCCTCATTTTCAATTTCTAGGGAGGGGACAAGCTCCTATCTATTCTCCAATAAGTACATGACACATGGGTAGATGTCCAAGGGTCAAAGGTTAACATTTGACCAAAGTCAAAGAACAAGAATTAGCAGATGATGGAAAATGGTAGGTATTGTCTTAAATTTATCTCATAAATTAAGACAATCCTTTTTTGATCTGGACAAGCTCCAGTCAGACTAGGTAAAGGTACCTAAATGAGTACAAACTCATTTGGCTCAATCGAGACAACTTTTAATGATAGAAAAAGGAGAATGTTAGGTTCAATCGTGTGCTAGCATGATTTTCTTGAACCTAATTGAATCTAATTCAAATCAATTGAACTAAGTTAGTTCAATTGATGATATCCAGACCCAAATCTTTGTTTGTGTGATCCAGTTAGGTTCAGTTCTTGTATGGTAATTGAATATATAGTGATCTCCATCATCAACATCATCGAAACTTCTTTCGATGGATCAGAACTCTTCAGATTTAGACAACTAGAATGATCGATCATCTAAATCATTCTAATTGCTCTCAAAATCCATCGGTGATACCTAACAGTATATGGTGGCAATCCATCAAAACTGAAAATGAATCTCTCGATGCAGCTACTTGTATGATTAAGTTCTTCTATCTTGAGCCCCATCAGATTAGGGTTAAGGTGGACTCATCAAACCCTAATATCTATCATATGATTTAATCACTCGATTCAAGTTTGATGTGAAGACCTTAATAGAAACCCTTTCTATTATTTCACTCTCTGCTATGGCCATGAGCTGGACTTGATTCTCATGATCATCATAGGGCTGCTCCTCATCCACCGAGGTAGATAGATTCCATCTTGGTGCAATCCAATTCCTACAATGAACATGTTATAGCCAACATACACCTCAAGTTTTTGAATGGCTAGGAGACCGAGTCATGGTGTCGTCAAACTATAACACCCTCAAGATGAACTGCCGATGCACCTCAGGTTAAAGAACCAAACACACCACTATAGCTTTGAGTCAGTCATCGACGAGAAGGTAGACTTTCTTATGACTACTCGAGGTGGTCACGCTCAGTGCCCTCATTCTCTAATGAGTACCTATACTCTCACTCTGATGTCTCTACACCATAGACTCAAGACTCATCTACTATAAAGAAGCGATTATACACTAACCTTCCGGATCAATCACCATCCTCATGATGATCCTACGGTCAGGAGCATTTATGAGTTAATAATGAAAATTCTTGTCTTAAATTTTCAACTGCTGAAAATAAAAAATATCATTACCATTAACTCAAGGGATGTATCACGGATACTAAATATACATATGTGATAGAAAATAACCCATTTTATTATTTATAGTCAAAATTATAATTTTGCTCCTAGAAGTGTATTATAAGTGTCAACCAATTTTGGTTTCTAGGGCACACATATCTAACAAACTACCACTTGACCTAAAGCTAATTGGCTACATCTAAGTCCCATCTTCTTAAGGTGGGCTTTGATCTTCTGCTAGCCCAACAGCTTTGTATGTGGGTCCGCCGCATTGTCTGCGGAGTCGACTCTCTTGACCTCGACGTAATCCTTTTTAAGGTAATCGCGGATGAGGTGGTATCGCCGCTCGATGTGCTTAGATTTCTGATGAGACCTCGACTCCTTAGCAACGGCTATGGTGCCATTGTTGTCGTAGTATAGAGGAATGGCATCTGATGGCATCACTCTGATCTCCATGATAAATTTTTTATACTAGAATGCCTCCTTCGCAGCTTCTGACGCAGTGATGTATTCTGCTTCCATGATGGAATCTGCTATCACCGTCTGCTTAAAATTTTTCCAACTGACATCTTCTATGAAAGTCGTAGCATCTTCTGCTTAAAACTAATTAGAGTTTTCCATGCTAAATCACTTTAGCACTTCCTCTATGTACATCTTCTGTGAAAGTCGTAGCATCCTATTCGGTCTATCTATATAGACCTTAATTCCTAGAATAAAGGATGCTTCTCCTAGGTCTTTCATGGAGAATTCTTTAAATAACCACATTTTAACTATGGTCAATATGGGAATATCATTCCCAATAAGGAGGATGTCATCCACGTACAATACGAGGAAGACAACAGTGCTCCCACAGATCTTTTTGAAGACACATGGCTCCTCCTCATTCTTGATGAAACCAAACATTTTGATCACATCATTAAAATGAGTATTCCAGCTCTGAGATGCTTGCTTAAGTCCATATATGGATCTTTGTAGCTTGCAAATCTTGTGATCATCATTACTGGATGTGAAATCTAGCGGCTATTCCATATAGATATCTTCCTCAAGATATCCATTTAAGAATGCCATTTTTACATCCATTTGCCATATTTTATAATCGAAATAGGCTGCAACAGTAAGCAATGTGTGGATGGATTTTAGCATAGCTACTGGCAAAAAGGTATCCTGATAGTCAATGCCTTCGTATTGACTATAACTTTTTGCCACTAATCTATCCTTGAATGTCTCTACATTTCCATCTATACCAATCTTTCTCTTGTAGATCCATTTACACCCAATAGGTACTATACCTTCTGGTGGATCTACCAAGGTCCAGACTTGATTTGAGTGCATCGAGTCAATTTCTGACTTCATTACCTCTAACAATTTCTCAATGTCGATATCTAATATCACCTCATTATAGGTTTTGGGATCATCACCATGAATTCCATTACCTATAAGGAATATTTTCTCTACATCCTCTGAAATAGTACCTAAGTACCTCTCAAGGGGATAGAAAACTCTTTCCGATCTACGAGGTGGAGGAGGTAGTGTATGGATTGGCTCAACCTGATTTGGTTCTATATGGTCCTTAGCTCATTGCTTTTGTGAGGCTTTCTCATCGAGCTTGATCTGCTTTCTAATGCTGCTACCTTGTATAAACTATTTTACAAGAAAAATGGCATGTCGACTCACAATCACATTGTGATCTTCTGGAATGTAGAAATAATATCTTAATGACTCTTTAGGATATCCTATGAATCATGCTCTAAAGGACTTAAAGTCTAACTTATTCGCTTGTTGTCTTTTGACATGAGCCAAACAACCCCAAATTCTGAAATAACTCAAACTTAGTTTTTTACCATGCCATATCTCATACGGTGTGGTAGGAATAGTTTTAGAAGAAACCCTATTCAGTAAGTATATTGCAGTTAACAAATAATATCCCCCAAAAAAATTAGGATGATCTATGAAGCTTATCATGGATCGGACCATATCTAATAGGGTCTGATTCCTTCGTTCTGAAACCTCATTGAGTTGAGGTATTCCTAGTAGAGTCCATTGAGAGACTATGCCATTTTTCTTGAGATAGTCCAGGAATTTTCGACTAAGGTATTCACCTACTTGATCTGATTGAAGAACCTTTATGGGTTTTTCAATTTGCTTTTCTATTTCATGTCTGAATTCTTTAAACTTTTCAAATGCTTCAGACTTGTGTCTCATAAGATACACATACCCATACCTAGATAAATCATCGGTAAAGGTTATGAAGTAGACTAAGTTGCCTCTAGCCAGCACATCAAATGGGCCGCACACATCTGTATGTACTAGGGCAAAAAGATCCGTGGCCATTTCCCTATGTCCTACAAAAGGAAGCTTAGTCATTTTGCCATGAAGATAGGATTCACAAATTGGATATGCCTCGAAAGTCAATGGACTCAATAGTCCAGTTTTCTCCAATTTGTTAACCCTATTTTCTGCTATATGACATAATCTTAGGTGCCATAGATACCTATCATTTGGACTATCCCTAGGACATTTTGATTTTATGGCATTCACATTTTACTCAAAAATAAAAATAGATACATCCACATGTAACTGATAAAGATCGTTAATAAGGAAATCATTTGCAATTTTATTTCTTTCATAAAGAATGTTACAATGGTCCTTAAGAAAACTAATTACATAGCCTTCTAATGCAAGGCAAGAAATAGAAATCAAATTCCTACTTGCTGCAGGCACATAATGACAGTCTTTTAATACTAAGTCTAAACCAGATGGTAGTTGAAGAGCGTATGTTTCCACGGCTACGGTAGCAACTCTTGCTCCATTTCCAATGCAAAGAATCATCTCACCATCCCTCGACCTCCTGCTATCCTCAAGACCCTGCATAGAAGTGCACAAGTGAGTACTAGAAGTAGAGTCAAGCACCCAACTGGATGTAGAAAAAATTATAAGGTTAGACTCAATAACGAGCATACCTCCAGAAGGACCCATCTCCTTCTTCTTTAGGATGGCCAGGTAAGTAGGACAGTTTCGCTTCCAGTGGCCATCATTGTTGCAATGGAAACACTTTTCTTTGTCAGTAGTCTTCTTCTTCAGCTCTACCTTTTTCTTCTTTCCTCCTTCCACCTTCTGCTTTTTTATAAACTTCTTCTTTCTGAAAGACTTTCTCTTGGAAGAAGTCCATTCCATAGCAAGTACTGAACCTTTAGAATCTTTCATGGAAAGCTAAACGGTAACCAGCATGTTCATAAGTTTGGTCAAGAAGTTTTAAAGTTTTTGCATATGGTAGTTCATGATGAACTGCCCATATGCATCAGTCAAGGATTGTAGAATTATATTATTTTGCAGATCCAAGTCCAACCTCAATCTGAGCTTCTTAAGCTCTTTTAAGTCCTTGATCATCATTAGATAATGATCTTGGACTGACTACCCATTACACATCTTAGCCTTGAACAATCGTTTAGTGACCTGATACTTGGCTATGTGACTCTATTCACCAAACATCTTCTGTAGGTGAGCCAACATTTGGTGAGCAGTCCTGATATCTTCATGTTGGTGCTGAAGTTCATCAGACATCGAGCCCAACATGTAGTATTTGGCCTTATTATCTTCATCTGTCCACTTATCCATAGACGCTCTCTGCTCAGCAGATGGACGAGCTGGTAATGTGGGAGGGTCCTGGTCCAATACATGAGTTATCTTCTTGGAACCCAAAATGATTTTGAAGTTTTGGAGCTAATCCTTGTAATTTGGGTCGGTCAGTCTATGGGTGTTCAGGATTCGTGCTAGTGGATTGGATGCAGACATTTTTCTATAAAGAGTCAAAGTTTCTAGTTAGATATTGTAATTAAGACTTGACCAATTTATTTAGAAATTTTATTTTTAAATAAATTAGCTCTCACTATTTTCTCGGATTCCTACACTCCCCATATAAAGATACCAAAATCTCTATGATTACTAATTTCTAATGGGTGGTGCAGTCCCACCAACTGACTCATCACCTCATCTAATAGTTATTGATGATGGGTTTGCCAATGAGTAAACAACTCTTGTTCAATAATTCTCTAATCATGATGCACCAAAACTTGGTCTCTAATTCATGAATCTCACCGTGTCTGAAATATTGATCCACTCAGTTAAGTCAGACCCACCATTTGCATAAATTAGATTCCTAATTGAGTTTCTCATCGTATCCAAAATATTGAACCCAATTCATCCACCAGCCCATAGCATCCAATGCCTAATAGACATGGTTGCATCTTTTCGGTGCAACTGAGTCACTATAACCAGTTGAAAATAATCAACCCTGGGAAAGGCCCGCACATCCACAATGGTGGAAGACCTTAGACTTAATCTTTTCTTAGGAAGATTTGATTTAGGTCTCATTAAACTAGACTTGACATAGTCATAACCATTATGACTAACCTAGTGGCATGGGTTAGCTCGGATTATTGACCACTTAAGATCAGAACTGAGTCAACAAATATGGCCAGGTAAGTGAGACCAATGGAAGGGATATGCCATTAACTCGACAAGAATGCATTCAAGTCGAGTAGCTCCCAATTAAAAACCAGTCGATTGTATCTTCCAAACTTATCTTAGATACCAAATTGTTGAGCTAGAACCAATCGGGTTAGCCTACAATCCAGACTCTAACCACTAAGCCTAATTAGGTCTTAGCTTGATCGATCACTCACGTGACTCAATCTTGACCCGAACTTAATCCTATTAGGCTGGTCAATTTAAGCATTATTGATCCCATCTAATCAACTCTTGATTCAGTTTGATCGACCGCTAGACCTAATTGAGCTACCCAAGCTCGAACCAAATTTTATGAACATGTCTTAGATCTAAAAATTCTTAATTTGAGATCTAATATGTTTCATAATCTTAATTCTTAATTAAGTTTAGGGTTCAAAAATAAAACATGTAAATAAGATCCTAGGGTTTCAGGATCTAGGATTTTGCAGAAAGTAAGTTTTCAATTTCTGATTAAGGACGAACGTGCAGCAACCCTACACATCATAAGAACACCCCATCGAATGGGAGGAGAGGATCTTTAAACCCTACTTTGTTCTTATGATCGGACGGCCAAGGAAAATGTCTTAATCAGAAATACAACTAATCTACAAAAACTAATTAGATTTTAGCATATATCTCATATAAAAATTGATCTAATTAAAGCATATTTTGTATACATCATATCATGCATGTTCTTCAGATCTAAATTATCTCATAATCATCTAAAAAATTAAATTTAAATTTGATCTTATCAAATAAAATTTAATCTTGACCCTATTATAGAACTATTATACAACTAGTCTAAACATGCAACTATCATATCTCATATGAATAAATTAAATTTAATTTATTTTTTATTTTTAAGTTTGATTATAATATTTATAAGATTAGAAAGTAGTAAATAAATAGATCAAAAAATTATATTTAATCAAATAAAAATTATGATTATACTAGACTACACATAGAATAATTCTATTCCTAGTCTAATTATGTATCTCATACATATTAGATCTAGATTAATTAATTTTAATTTTTTATTTTTTCAAACTCCAACTTGAACTTAAAGCTAATTGGCTAACAATCTAAGTCCCAACTTCTTAATGGTGGGCTTTGAATCTTCTGCTGCCCAATAGCTTTGTATGTGGGTCCGCCGCATTGGTCTGCGGAGTCGACTCTCCCCTTGACCTCACGGTAAATCCTTTTTAAGGTAATCGGCGGATGAGGTGGTATCGCCGCTCGGATGTGTAGATTTCTGATGAGACCTCGACTTCCTAGCAACGGCTATGTGGCCATTGTTTGTCGTAGTATAGAGGAATGGATCTGATGCAATCACTCTGATCTCCATGGATAAATTTTTTTATACTAGAATGCCTCCCTTCGCAGCTTCTGACGAAAGTGATGTATTCTGCTTACATGATGGAAATCTGCTATCACCGTCTGCTTAAAATTTTTCCAAACTGACATCTTCTATGAAAGTCGTAGATCTCCCCCCCCCCTTTCCCCCCTTTTGCCCCCCTTTTAAAAACTAATTAGAGTTTTCCCATGCTAAATCACTTTAGCACTTCCTCTATGTACATCTTCTTGTGAAAGTCGTAGCATCCTATTCGGTCTATCTATTAGACCTTAATCCTAGAATAAAGGATGCCTTCTCCTAGGTCTTTCATGGAGAATTCTTTAAATAAAAATAACCACATTTAACTATGCGTCAATTGGGAATATCATTCCCAAAGGAAGATGTCATCCACGTACAATACGAGGAAGACAACAGTGCTCCCACATGATCTTTTTGAAAACACAGCTTCCTCTACATTTTTGATGAAACCAAAATTTTTGAATCACATCATTAAAGAGTATTCTAGCTCGAATGCTTTGCTTAAGTCCTATAGGATCTTTGCGGCTTGCAACCTTGGATCACAAATACATTGGATGTGAAACTAGCGCTTTCATAATAGGATTTTTCAAGATATCCATTTAAGAATGAGTTTTCATTCATTTGCCATATTATATAATCCGAAATAGGCTGCAAATGGAAGCCCAATGTGTGGATGGATTTTTAGCATAGCTACTTGAAGAAAAAGGTATCCTGATAGTCAATGCATTCGTATTGACTATAACTTTTGCCAACTAATCTACTTGAATGTCTACTTGTCCATCTATACCAAATCTTTCTCTTGTAGATCCCATTTACACCATAGGTACTATACCTTTTGTGAATCTACCAAGGTCCAGACTTGTTGAGTGCAATTGAGTCAATTTCTGACTCGGCATTACCTCTAGCAATTTCTCAGTCGATATCTAAATATCGCCTTAGGATTTTGGGATCATCAACCATGAATTGCACCATTACCTAGAGATATTTCCCTACTCCTCTGAAAATAGTAACCTAAGTACTCTTCAGGAATACGGAAAACGTCCTTCCAATCTAGGAGGTGAGGAGGTAGTGTATGGATCTTAGGCTCTCAACCTGATTTGGTTTAATTGGTCCTATAGAATCTTTACTTGTGAAGGACTTTCTCATCAGCTGTAATCTGCTTTCTCAATCTGCTATCTTGAATAAACTAATTTTATAGAAATATTGGCATGTCGAAACTCACATATCACATTGTAGTCTTCCTGGGATGTGTAAGAATAATAGATCTCTAATGACTCTTTAGGATAATCCTATGAATCATGCTCTAAGGACTTAAATCTCTATATTGTCCTTGTTGATCTTTTGACATGAAGCCAGACAACCCCAAATTTTGAAATAACTAAACTTAGATTGTTTTCTACAGGCCATAATCTCATAACGGTGTGGTAGGAATAGGTTTTAGAGGGAATCCTAATTATAAGTATATAATGCAGTTACAATAAGTATCCCCAAAAAATATAGGATGATCTATGAAGCTCATCATGGATCGACCATACTAATTAGGGTCTCGATTCTTCAATTCTAAAACCTCATTGAGTGAGGTATCCTAGTGGAGTCCCATTGAGGAACTATGCCATTTTTTATAGATAGTCCTAGAATTTTGACTAAGGTCATTCACACTCCCTCTGATCTTGATTGAAGAACCTTTAATGGGCTTTTAATGTTGATTTTTTCTATTCATTCTGATTCTATTAAAACTTTCAATGATTTAGACTTGTGCTCATAAGATACACATACCATGACCTGATAGATTCATCGGTAAAAAGGTAAATGAAGTAGACTAAGATTGCTCCTACTAGCCGCATCACATCAAAATGGGCCTCACAACATCTAGTATGTACAGGGCAAAGGAGATCGTGCCTCTTTCCCATGTTCCTACAAAAGGAAGTTGTCTAGTTATTGCCATTGAAGATAAGAATTTACAAAATTGGATATGCCTCGAAAGTCAATGGACCAATAGCCAGTTTTTCTCCAATTTGTTAACCCTATCTCTGCTAATGAACACTACTTAGGTGCCATAGATAACCTATCATTTGGACTATCCCTAGGATTTTTTTTGGCATTCACATTTTGCTCAATATAAAATAGATACATCAATAGTACTGATAAAGATCGTTAATAAGAGAAAATCATTATAATTTTATTTTTTTCATAAAGAATGTTACTAATGGTCCATTAAGAAAACAATTACATAGCCTTCTATTGCTAACAAGAAATAGAAATCAAAATTCCTCTTGCTTGCAGGCAACATAATAATCTAATACTAAGTACTAAAACAGCTAGATGGTAGTCGAAGAAGGATAGTTTTCCAACGCATTAAGGCAGCAACTTCTTCCATTATTGGATGCAGGATCATCTCACCATCCCTCGACCTCCCTGCTATCCCTCAATACCCTGCATGAAGTGCACAAGATGAGCACTAGAACAGAGTCAAGCACCCAACTGGATGTCGAAGAAATATAAGGTTAGACTCAATAATGAGCATACCTCAGAAGGACCATCTCCTTCTTGTTTACAAGGTGGCCAGGTAAAGGTAGGACAGTTTCGCTTCCAGGGCCATCATTGTTTGCAATGGAAAACGGACAAGCTCCTACCAACCCTCCAATAGGTGCATGACATGTGGATAGAAGTCAAAGTGTCAATGGTCAATATTTGACCAGTCAAAGGTCAACTTTTGACCAAAGTCAAAGGACGAGAAATAATAGGTGATAAAAAATGGCAGGTATTGTCTTACAAAATAAGACAACTCTTTTCTGATATGGACAAGCTCCAGTCAGATCAAGTGAAGGCCTCTGATCGAGCATAAACTCCTTTGGCTCAGTCAGGACAACTATTTATGATAGTAAAAGAAGAACGTTAGGTTCAATCGAGTGCTAGCACGATTTTCTTGAACCTAATTGAATCTTATTCAGATCAATTGAACTGGATCAGTTTAATTGATGATCACCAGATTCAAACCCTTGTTTGTGTGACCCAGTTAGGTTCAGTTCTGTATGGTAATGGGATATGTCATGATCTCTATCATCGACATCATCGAAACTCCTTTCGATGGATCAGAACTCTTCTAATTCGAACAGCTAGAATGATCGATCATCTAAATCATTCTAATTGCTCCCAAAATCCACTAGTGATACCTAGCAGTATATGGTGGCAACCCATCAGAGCTGAATGTGAACCTCTTGGTGTAGCTACCTGTGTGATTAAGTTCTTCTATCTTGAGCTCCGATCAGATTAGGGTTAAGGTGAACTCGTCAAACCCTAGTTTCTGTCATATGATGTAATCATTCGATTCAAGTCCGATGTGAAAAGCTAAATAGAAATTCTTTCTATATTTCACTCTGCCATGGCCATGGGCTTCTAAACTTGATTCTCATGATCATCATAGGGCTGCTCCTCTACCACCGAGGTAGATAGATTCCATCTTCATGCAATCCAGTTCCTACAATGAACATGCTATAGCCAACATACACCTCAGGGTTCCATATGGCTAGGAGACCGAGTAATGGTGTAGTCAAACTATAACACCCTCAAGGTAAACTACCGATGCACCTCAGGTCAAAGAACCAGACACACTACTGCAGCATCGAGTCAGTCATTGACGAGAAGGTAGACTTTCTAATGACTACTCGAGGTGGTCACGCTCAGTGCCCTCGTTCTCTAACGAGTACCTGTACTCTCACTCTGGTGTCTCCACACCGTAGACTCAAGACTCATCTACTAAAGAGAAGCGATTGTACACCAACCTTCTGGATCAATCACCATCCTTGTGATGATCCTATGGTTAGGAGCAATTTATGAGTTAATAATGATTTTTCATGTATGAAATTTTCAACACTTGAAAATATGAATTATCATTATCATTAACTCAAAGGATGTATCACAGACACTAAATACACATATGTGATAGAAAAATAACCCATTTTATTGATTATAGTCAAAATTATAATTTTGCCCCTAGAAGTGTATTAAAAGTGTCAGCCAATTCTAGCTTCTAGGGCACATATATCTAATAGCAGCTACTTGTGTGATTAAGTTCTTCTATCTTGAGCTCCGATTAGATTAGGATTAAGGTGGACTCGTCAAACCCTAATTTCTATCATATGATTTAATCATTCGACTTAAGTTCGATGTGAAGACCTTAATAGAAACTCTTTCTATTATTTCACTCTCTACCATGGCCATGGGCTTATGGACTTGATTCTCATGATCATCATAGGGCTGCTCCTCATCCATCGAGGTAGATAGATTCCATCTTGGTGCAATCCAATTCCTATAATGAATATGCTATAGCCAACATACACCTCAGGATTTCGAATGGCTAGGAGACCGAGGCATGGTGTAGTCAAACTATAACACCCTCATGGTGAACTACCGATGCACCTCAAGTCAAAGAACCAGACACACCATTGCAGCTTCGAGTCAGTCATTGATGAGAAGGTAGACTTCCTTATGACTACTCGAGGTGGTCACGCTCAGTGCCCTCGTTCTCTAATGAGTACCTGTACTCTTACTCTGGTGTCTCTACACCGTAGACTCAAGACTCATCTATTATAAAGAAGCGATTGTATACTAGCCTTCCGGATCAATCACCATCCTCATGATGATTCTACGGTCAGGAGCATTTTATGAGTTAATAATGAAAATTCTTGTCTTAAATTTTCAACTCTTAAAAATAAGAATTATCATTAACATTCACTCAAGGAATGTATCACAGACACAAAATACACATATGTGATAGAAAATAACTCATTTTATTATTTATAGTCAAAATTATAATTTTATCCCTAGAAGTATATTACAAGTGTCAGCCGATTCTAGCTTCTAGGGCACACATATCTAACACAAACTTCTTCTGGATCTCTCCTTTGGTCAGATTCCTTCAGAAGCCGAACTCCTTCTGGACTTCTCCATCAATCCAATTCCTTTAGAAGCCGAACTCCTACCGAACTCTCCTTCAGTCGAATTCTTTCAAGAGCCGAACTCCTTTCGAACTTCTCCTTCAGCTGAACTTCTCCACTAGTCAAACTTCTCCACCAATCGAACTCTTTCTAGACTTCTCTATTAGTCGAGCTTCTCCACCAGTCGAACTTCTTTTAGACTTCTCCATCAGTCGAACTCCATCCGGATTCTTCCAACGGATTACTTCCAGATTTCAGATAGTATTCCTTTCGGATGATCTCCTCTAGCCATATTTCCTTTAGGAGTTCCAACTCCTCTAGAATTGACATACGTCAAAGCTCTTAACCCCTTCACGTGGCCCCGAGCAACTCAGTATCGGATGGCTATGGCTGTCACTATCAGTCTGCTATAGACAGTGCCCCTCTCCATAATAAACTCCATGCACCCCCGAGCGGCCAGCTACCGGATGGCTATGGCCGTCACTATCAGTCTGCTACAAGCGATGCCCCTCTCCATAATAAATTTCATGCGGCCTCGAGCGGTCAGCTACCTGACGGCTACAATTGTCACTATCAGTCTGCTCCGAGCTTCATCTATAAAAGGGACCCTCTGGATACATTTTCTCTATACTCTCTTCTCCTTTCTAAAACTCTACTGACTGTTAGATATGTGTGCCCTAGAAGCCAGAATTAGCTAACACTTGTAATACACATCTAAGGATAAAATTATAATTTTTACTATAAATAATAAAATGCATTATGTTCTATCACAGTATGTATTTGAAAGTGTCTGTGATACATCCCTTGAGCTAATGATAATGATAGTTCATATTTTCAAGAGTTGAAAATTTAAGACATGAATTTTTATTATTAACTCATAAAATGCTTCCGACCGTAGGATCATCATGAGGATGGTGATTGATCTGAAAGATTGGTATACGATCGCTTCTTTAGGATAGATGAGTCTTGAGTCTACGGTGCAGAGACACCAAAGTGAGAGTACAGATACTCGTTAGAGAACAAGGATACTGAGCGTGACCACCTCAAGCAGTCATCAGAAAGTCTACCTTCTCATCAATGACTGAATCGAAGCTATAGTGGTGCTTCTGGTTCTTTGACCTGAGGTGCATCGATAGTTCACCTTGAGGGTGTCATAGTTTGATTGCACCATAACACGGTCTCCTAGCCATTTGGAACCCTAAGATGTATGTTGGCTATAGCATGTTCATTATAGGAATTGGATTGCACCAATAGGGGATCTATCTACCTCGATAGATGAGGAGCAGCCCTATGATGATCATGAGAATCAACAAGTCCATAAGTCCATGGCCATGGTAGAGTGAAATAATATAAAGAGTTTCTATTGGAATTTTCACATTGGACTTGAATAGAATGATTAATTCATATGATGGAAATTAGGTTTTGACGAGATCACTTTAACCCTAATCCGATTGGGGCTCAAGATGGAAGAACTTAATCATATAGGTAACTACATCAAGAGGTTCATTTTCAGTTCTGATGGGTTGCCACCATATGCTGTTAGGTATCACTGGTGGATTTTGGAAGCAATTAGAATGATTTGGATGATCGATCATACTAGTTGTTTGAATAAGAAAAGTTCTGATCCATCGAAAGGTGTATCAATGATGTCGATGATAGAGATCATGATATATCCCATTACCATATGGAACTAAATCGAACTGGGTCACACAAACAAGGGTATGGATCTGGATATCATCAATTGGACTAATTTGGTTCAACTAATTTGAATAAGATTCAATTAGGTTCAAGGAAACCATGCTAGCACATGATTGAGCCTGATATTCTCCTTCAATAATCATTAAAAGTTGTCTCAACTAAGCCAAATGTATTTGGACTCACTTAGGATCCTTTACTTGGTCTGACTGGAGCTTGTCCAGATTAGAAAAGGGTTGTCTTAATTTATGAGATAAATTTGAGACAACACCTGCCATTTTTTGTCACCCGCTAAATCTTGTCTTTGGACTTTGGTCAAATGTTGACCTTTGACACTTAGACATCTACCCATGTGTCATACACCCATAGGAGAGAGCTTTGACCCTTGTCCCCCTGCTAAATAGTAGAAAGGCAAGGGGTGCATGCCTAGGGAGGTGTGCACCCAAAGTAGATAAGGATTGGAGTCCCATATAGATGGGACTCCAATTGCTTATTGCTTCACACTAAGGTGGTGCCAAAGAGTCTTCTTTGACCAATCTTGGCACCACCTAAGGAGGTTTGTAAGGGACTCTAATCTGATAGATCTGATGATGTCATCCCATCAATTAGATTTAGATTTTATTGCACAAAGTATCATGATTGGCTGGGATGATGTGGCACTGCATGGCGTAGTAGGGTCTATATAAACTCTATCTAGGCCTAGGATTCAAATCCTCTATCTTTTGCCCATACCATAAGGCTTCTCTCCCTTTCTCTCTATGCCACCTTCAGATCCTCTCTCTCCTCTCCATGCTCAAGAAGCTTTGGGATCAAGTTTGGTGTGATCCAAGCAAGAGAAAGGTAACAAAAAAGAAGGCAGCACTACTGCAAGGGACAACACCCAATCTTTAAAAGATATTTTGAAGACCTTCAAGATCAGATCTATATCTGATCTTTAGAGTAATTGAGAAGGAGAAGATCTCTAGATCCTATCCGAGTGGATATCGATAGAGGCCAGGCACTTGCATGGCTACATCCAGAACCTCAGTTAAACATCGGGATCATCACTGGGTAATAGGATTACCCATAATAAAGTACAGTTAAATTAGATTTAATTTAATTTATTTTTATTTTTATTTTATTAAATTAATAAAATTATATTTATAGAGTCTTAGATCTAATTTGGATCTAAGAAAAAAATTATTGAAATATTTCTCTCGATCAAATCAGATCTGAACGAACCTAAGCTGAAAAATAGGATTTTCCCTTCAACTAGTATCAAAGCTAGATTTCATAATTATTTAGATCTAATTTTAATATAATTTTAATCTAATAATTAGATGATTTTAGATGTCACATTAGATGTGATTAGATTTAAAATTAGAAATTAAAAAAAATTAAATAATCTAGATCTAAGATGTATGAGATGCATGATTAGACTAGGAATAGAATTATTCTATGTAGTCTAGGATGATCATAATTTTAATTTGATTAATTATAATTTTAGATTTATTTATTTACTATTTTTTAATTTTATAAATATTATAATTAGATCTAAAGTATAAAAAAAAGTTATTTAATTTTGTTCATATGAGATATGATAGATGCATATTTAGACTAGTTGTAGAATAGTTCTGCAAAGTTATCTTGAATAAATTTATTTGACATGATCAAATTTAAATTTTATTTTTTAGATATTTATGAGATAATTTAGATCTAAAAACATACATGATATGATACATGAAATATATGCAAAACATAATTTCAAGTTAGATCAATTTTGTATACGTGATATATATGTAGATCTGACTAGTTTTGTAGATTCATCATGTTTCTGATTAAGGCAAATTCCTTGACCGTCCGATAAGAATGAAGTTGGGTTTAAACATCCTTTGCTCCCATTCGATGGAATGTCCTTATGATGTGTAGGGGTGCTGCATGTTTGTCCTTAATCAAAAATTAAAAAACTTATTTTCTGCAAAACCCTAGATCCTGAAATCCTAGGATTTTATTTACATGTTTTGTTTATGAACCCTAAACTTAATTAAGAATTATGATTATGAAATATATTAGGTCTAAAATTAAAAATTTTTAGATCTAAGACATATTCATAAAATTGGGTTCGAGCTTGGGTAGCATAAATAGGTCTAGCGGTTGATCAAACTTAATCAAGAGTTGGTTAGATGGGATCAAGAGTACTTAAATTGACCAGCCTAATAGGATTAAGTTTGGATCAAGGTCGAGTCACATGATTGATCGATCAAGTTAAGATCTAATCAAGCTCAATGGTTAGAGTCTAGATTGTAGGCTAACCCATTGGTTCTGGCTCAATAATTTGTTGTCTAAGGTAAGTTTGGCAGATACAATTGATTGATTTTTAATTGAGAGCTACTCAACTCGAATGCGTTCTTATCGAGTTAATGGCATATCCCTTCCATCAATCTTACTTACCTAACCATATTTGTTAGCTCAGTCTTGATCTGAGGTGGCTAATAATCAGAGCTAACCCATGCCACTAGGTTAGTCATAATGGTTATGACTATGTCAAGTCAAGTTTAAAGAGACCTAAGTCAAATCTTTCTAAGAAAAGATTAAGTCTAAGGTCTTCCACCATTGTAGATGTGCGGGCTCTTCCTGGGGTTGATTGTTCTCGATTGGTCACAGTGGTTTAGTTGCACCAGAAAGATGCAACCATGTCTATTAGGCGTTTGATGCTACGGGTTGGAGGATGGATTGGGCTCAATATTTTGAATACGGTGAGAGATCCAATTAGAAATTCAATCTATGCAAATGGTCAGTCTGACTTAACTAAGAAGTGGATCAATATTTCCAACATGATGAAATTCATGAATTAGAGACCAAGCCTGGGTGCACCATGATTAGAGAATCATTAGACAAGAGTTGTTCACTCATTGATTAATCCATCACCAATAACTTTTAGGTGAGGTAATGAGTGAGTTGGTAGGACTGCACCACCCACTAAAAATCATTAATCATGAAGATTTTTGCATCGAGTGTAGGGATCCAAGAAAATAGTCAAAGCTAATTTGTTTAAAAATTAAAATCCTAAATAGATTATTCAATTCCTAATTACAAAATCTAATTAGAAACTTTGACTCTCTATAGGAAAATATCTGCATTCAACCCACTAGCCCATATTCTAGACACCCATAGACTAACCGGACCTAATTATAAGGATTGGCTTTGAAACTTCAAAATCATTTTGGGTTTCAAGAAGTTAACTCATGTATTAGACCAGGATCCCCCCACCTTACCAGTCCATCCATCCGCTGAACAGAGAGCGTCTCTTGACAAATGGATGGATGACGATAACAAGGTCAGATACTACATGCTGGGCTCAATGTCTAATGAGCTTTAGCGCCAACATGAAGATATCAAGATTGTCTGCAAAATGTTGGCTCACCTATAAGAGTTGTTTCATGAATAGAGTCGCGCAGCCAAATATCAGATTACTAAACAACTATTTAAGGATAAAATGCATGATGGGCAGTCAGTCCAAGATTATTGTCTGATGATGATCAAGGACTTGAAAGAGCTTGAGAAGCTCGGAGTGAAGTTAGACTATGATCTACAGAATGATATAATTCTGCAATTCTTGACTGATGCGTATGGGCAGTTCATCATGAACTACCACATGCATAAACTTCAGAGTACTCTGGCCGAGCTTATGAACATACTGGTTACTGCTGAGCTTTCTATGAAAGATTCTAAAGGCTCAGTACTTGCTATGGAATGGACTTCTTCCAAGAGAAAGTCTTTTAGAAAGAAGAAGAAGTCTGTAAAAAGATAGAAGATGGAAGGTGGAAAGAAAAAGAAGGCAGAGCTGAAGAAGAAGGTTGTTGATAAAGAAAAGTATTTTCATTATAATACTGATGGCCACTGAAAGTGGAACTATCCTATATACCTATCCATCCTGAAGAATAAGAAGGAGACATGTCCTTCTTGAGGTAAGCTCATTATTAAATCTAACCTTATGGTTTCTTCTGCATCAGTTGGGTGCTTGACTTTGGTTCTAGTGCTCATTTGTGCACTTCCATGCAGGGTATTGAGGATAGCAGGAGACTGAGGGATGGTGAGATGATCCAATGCATCCAAAATGAAGTAAAGATTGCTGCTGTAATCGTGGGAACCTATCCTCTTCGACTACCATCTAGCTTAGATTTAGTACTTAGGGATTGTTATTATGTGCCTGCTGCAAACAAAAATTTGATTTCTATTTCATGTTTAGCACAAGAAGGCTATATAATTAGTTTTCTTAATGACCATTATAATATTCTTTATGAAAAAAATAAAATTATAAGTGATTTTCTCATTAACGATCTCTATCAGTTACATATTGATGTATCTATCTTTAATATCGAGCAAAATGTGAATGCCACAAGATTAAAATGACCTAGGGATAGTCCAAATGATAGGTATCTATGGCACCTAAGGCTAGGTCATATAGCAGAAGATAGGGTTAACAAATTGAAGATAATCGGGCTATTAAGTCCGTTGACTTTCGAGTCATATCCAATTTATGAATCATGTCTTCATGGCAAAATGACTAAGCTTCCTTTTGTGGAACTTGGGAAAAGGGCCGTAGATCTACTTGCCCTTGTACATACTAATGTGTGCAGCTCATTTGATGTATCGGCTAGGGGCAATCTTATCTTCTTCATAATCTTTACCGATGATTTATCACGGTATGGGTATGTATATCTTATGAGACATAAGTCTAAAGCTTTTAAAAAGTTTAAGAAATTCAGATATGAAGTATAAAAACAAACTAAAAAATTTATTAAGATTCTTCAATCAGATCGAGGAAGTGAATACCTTAGTCGGGAATTCCTTGACTATCTCAAGCAAAATGGCATAATCTCTCAATGGACTCCACCTAGAATAGCTCAACTCAACGGAGTTTCAGAATGAACGAACCAGACCCTATTAGATATGGTCCGATCTATGGTGAGCTTCATAGACCTCCTTAATTTTCTATAGGGATATAGTCTGTTAACTGCTGTATATTTACTAAATAGGATTTCCTCTAAAACCATTCCTACCACATCGTATGAGATATGGCATGGTAAGAAATCAAGTCTGAGTCACCTCAGAATTTGGGGTTGTCTGGCTCATGTCAAAAGACAACAAGCGGACAAGTTAGATTTTAGATCCTTTAGAGCTCGATTTATAAGTTATCCTAAAGAGTCATTAGGATATTATTTCTACATTCTAGAAGACCACAATGTGATTATGAGTCGGCATGCCATCTTTTTTGAAAAATAGTTTATTCAAGATAGCAATATTGGAAAGCAGTTCAAGCTCGAGGAGAAAGTCTTATAAGAGCAATGAGCTAAGGATCCTGTGAAACCAAATCAGGTTGAGCCAATACAATCACTACCTCCTCCATCTCATAGATCGAAAAGGGTTTTCCATCCTCCTGAGAGGTACTTAGGTACTATCTTAGAGGAAGTAGAGAAAATATTTCTCGTAGGTAATAGAGTTCATGGTGATGATCCCAAAACCTATGATGAGGCAATATCAGATATCGACTCCAAGAAATGGTTAGAGGCAATGAAGTCAGAAATTAACTCAATACACTCAAACCAAGTCTGGACCTTAGTAGATTACCAGAAGGTATAATACCTATTGGGTGTAAATGGATCTATAAGAGAAAGATTGGTGTAGATAGAAATATGGAGACATTCAAAGCTAGATTAGTGGCAAAAGAGTATAGCCAGTGCAAAGGCATTGACTATCAGGTTACCTTTTCATTAGTAGCTATACTAAAGTTCATCCACACATTGCTTGCTGTTGTAGCCTATTTTGATTATAAAATATGGCAAATGGATGTAAAAACAGCATTCTTAAATGGATACCTTGAGAAAGATATCTATATGGAATAGCCGCTATGTTTCACATCTAGTGATGCTGATCACAAAGTATGTAAGCTGCAAAGATCTATATAAGAACTTAAGCAAGCATCTCGGAGCTGGAATACTCGACTTAATGATGTGATCAAATTATTTGATTTCATCAAAAATAAGGAGGAACTATGTGTCTTTAAAAGGGTCAGTAGGAGCACTATTGTCTTCTTCGTACCTTACGAGGATGATATCCTCCTAATTGGGAATGATATTTCCATGTTGACCATAGTTAAAATATGGTTATCTAAAAAATTCTTCATGAAAGACCTAGGAGAAGCATCCTTCAATCTAGGAATTAAGGTCTATAGAGATAGACCGAATAGGATGCTAGGTCTTTCATAGAAGATGTACATAGAGGAAATGCTAAAGAGGTTTAGCATGGAAAACTCCAAGAGGAGTTTGGTACCCTTCAAACATGGCATTTATCTCTCCAAGAAGATGTGCCCTAGCACACCTGAGGAGATAGAATGCATGAGCAAGATCACTTATGCTTCAGCAATAGAGAGTCTCATGTATGCCATGTTATATACACGATCTGATATAGCCCATGCAGTGTCATGAGCAAATATCAGTCGAATCCAAGTGAAGAACACTGGACTTCTATGAAATGTATCCTTAAGTACTTGAGAAGAACTAAGAATATGTTGTTGGTTTTTGGTAATGGAAAACTCCAAATCCAGAGGTATACAGACTAGAATTTTATGTCCAATATAGATGATCGAAAGTCAACATTTGGAAGTCTGTTTGTGTGTAATGGTGGTGCTGTTAGTTGGAAAAGTTTCAAGCAGATAGTGATAGTAGATTCCACCATAGAAGATGAATACATCATTGGGTTAGAAGCTATGAAGGAGGTATTCTAGTATAAGAAATTTACCACAAAAATTAGAGTGATGCCATCAGATGCCATTCCTTTATACTGCAATAATAATGGTGCCATAGCCCTTGCTAAAATGCTGAGATCTTAACAGAAATCAAAGCACATTGAGCGGCGATACCACCTCATCCATAATTATCTTGAGAAGGGTTATGTCAAGATCAAGAGAGTCAACTCCACAGACAATGCGACAGACCAACTCACAAAGCCATTGGGCTAGCAGAAGATCGAAACCCACCTTGAGAAGATGGGACTTAGATTTATAGCCAATTAGCTTTAGGTCAAGTGGGAGTTTGTTAGATATGTGTGCCCTAGAAGCCAGAATTAGCTAACACTTATAATACACATCTAAGAAAAAAATTATAATTTTGACTATAAATAGTAAAATAGATTATTTTCTAATACAGTGTGTATTTGAAAGTATCTGTGATACATTTCTTAAGCTAATGTTAATGATAGTTCATATTTTCAAGAGTTGAAAATTTAAGACATAAATTTTCATTATTAACTCATAAAATGCTCCCGACCATAAGATCATCATGAGGATGGTGAATGATCCGAAAGGTTGGTGTACGATCGCTTCTTTATGATATAGATGAGTCTTGAGTATACGGTATAGAGACATCGGAGCAAGAGTATAGGTACTCATTAGAGAATGAGGGCATTGAGCATGACCACCTCGAGCAGTCATCAGAAAATCTACCTTCTCATCAATGACTGGCTCGAAGCTGTAATGGTGTGTCTGATTCTTTAACCTAAGGTGCATCGGTAGTTCATCTTGAGGGTGTTATAGTTTGACTGCACCATAACTCGGTCTCCTAGCCATTCGAAATCTTGAGGTGTATGTTGGCTATAGCATGTTCATTGTAGAAATTGGACTACACCAATAGAGGATCTATCTACCTCGGTAGATCAGGAGCAGCCCTATGATGATCATGAGAATCAAGTCCATAAGGCCATGGCCATGGCAGAGTGCAATAATAGAAAGAGTTTCTTTTGGAATTTTCATATTGGACATGAATCGAATGATTAATTCATATGACAAAAATTAGGTTTTGACGAGATCACCTTAACCCTAATCCGATTGGAGCTCAAGATGGAAGAACTTAATCACATAGGTAACTACACCGAGAGGCACATTTTCAGTTCTGATGGATTGCCACCATATGATGCTAGGTATCACTGGTGGATTTTGGGAGCAATTAGAATGATTTGGATGATCGATCAAACTAGTTGTATGAATTAGAAAAGTTTTGATTCATTGAAAAGTGTTCAATGATGTCGATGATAGAGATCATGACATATCCCATTACCATACAGAACTGAATCTAACTGGGTCACACAAACAAGGGTTTGAATCTGGATATCATTAATTGGACTAATCTAGTTCAATTGATTTGAATAAGATTCAATTAGGTTTAAGAAAATCGTGCTAGCACATGATTGAGCCTAATATTCTCCTTCAACAATCATTAAAAGTTGTCTCGACTAAGCCAAATGTGTTTGGGCTCACTCAAGACCCTTTACTTAGTCTGCCTTGAGCTTGTCTAGGTCAAAAAAGGGTTGTCTTAATTTATGAGATAAATTTGAGACAACACCTGCCATTTTCCATCACCTGCTAAATCTTGTCTTTGAATTTTGGTCAAATATTGACCTTTGACACTTAGACATCTGCCCATGTGTCATGCACCCATAGGAGAGAGCTTTGACCCTTGTCCCCCTACTAAATAGTAGAAAGGCAAGAGGTGCATGCCTAGGGAGGCATGCGCCTAAAGTGGATAAGGATTGGAGTCCCATACAGATGGGACTCCAATTGCTTATTGCTTCATACTAAGGTGGCGCCAAAGAGTCTTCTTTGACCAGTCTTGGTGCCACCTAAGGAGGTTTGTGAGAGACTCTAATCTGATTGGATCAGATGATGTTATCCCATCAATCAGATTTAGATTTAATTACACAAAGAGACATGATTGGCCGGAATGATGTGGCACCGCATGGCGTAGTAGGGTCTATATAAACCCTGTCTGGGCCTTGGATTCAGATCCTCTACTCTTTGCCCATGCCACAAGGCTTCTCTCCCTCCCTCTCCATCCCACCTTTAGATCCTCTCTCTCCTCTCCATGCCCAAGAAACTTTGGGCTCGTATTTGGTGTGATCCAAGCAAGAGAAAGGCAACAAGAAAGAAGAAGATAGCACTGCTGCAAGAGACAACACCCGATCTTCAAAAGGTATTTTGAAGACCTTCAAGATCAGATCTAAATCTAATCTTTGGAGTATAGATTGAGAACGAGAAGATCTCCAAATCCTACTTGAGTGAATACTGATAGAGGCCAGGTGCTTACATGGCTACATCCAGAACCTCAGACAAACATCGAGATCATCACAGGATAATAGGATTACCCATAACAAGATATAATTAAATTAGATTTAATTTAATTTATTTTTATTTTTATTTTATTAGATCGATAAAATTAGATCTGAAGAGTCTCAGATTTGATTTGAATCTAAGAGAAAATTTTTTGAAATATCTCTCTTGATCAAATCAAATCTGAACGAACTTGACCCGGGAAATAGGGTTTTTCCTTCACCGACTTCTTTGCTGAGCACAATATTCCTATTGGCCAGAAGAGCTGACTTGATCATCGGAGGGTCCTATCGGAGCTACCACCATCAATTTTAGATAGAACTTTACTTTGCAGATCATCGGCGTTAACCTCTTCTTCCTCAACTCCAGCTCGATCCGGCATCGATCAGATTCTGCACCAATAGGATTGGCACTAGAGGAAGGGCCCTCCATTCCTGAGGTACCCTTATTCTTAAAGAAGTGCTCAGTTGATCCTATGGATTTTCTTCTTCAAGGTCCATCTTCATCCTCTCCCTTGATCTCAAGAAATGCCTCCAAAAAAGAAGACTACCCAGAGATCTACCGCTTCTACCATCAGATCCGAGCTAGACCCATCCATTCCTGCTCCAGCACCGGCGCTTCAACCTCCTCCTCCACTGGTGGCCATGGTAGATTCGGAGTTATTTAACCTACTGATGCAACAGATTTAGGGCCTCACCGAGATGATGCAGGCCATGCGGCAGCCTCCGATGGAGATTCCACCAGAAAATCCACCATTAGGATGTCAGAAATCGATCCCAAGGAAGAGCACTTGGGCTAGCATACCCGTTGCCCTTGGGAAGGAAAAATAGAGAACAGAAGATCCTTGTTTGGATCATGATTTTTCTCCGAATGAGACCTTCTTTATCTACAGTCAAATGCCTTTCAAGATCTACGATCGAGATGACGTCCTCGATCAGAAACTACACAAGATGGATCGACAGATTGAGAAACTCCGCCACATTACCTCGGCTCGCCATGACGACGTCTGCACCAATCTCCCTTTCTCTCTCCGAATTATGCAAGAGCCCATTCTGCCAAACTTCAAGCTCTCCCAATTTAAAAGCTACGATAAACCTCTGATCCAGTCGATCACCTAGAGGCTTTTCGGACTACGATGCTACTCCATGGCATACCAGATGCCATCTTATATTGAGTTTTTCCATCTATCTTAAAGAGAGCAATAAGAAATTGGTACTCAACATTGAAGTTGGGTATGATCTTCTTCTTTGACCAGATGAGCCATCAGTTTGTGGCTCACTTCATCAGCAGCCGACGTCCGCACTGAGGTTTGGATTCTCTGATGAATATTAAGAAGGAGAAAAAATCTATCCAAGCTTACATCATCTGATTTAATGCTGCTGCATTGGAGGTCCGAAACCTGGACCAGTCTTTTGCAATGGCCATAGTTAAGGGCGGCCTTTAGAAGAATGATTTGCTATTCTCCCTGGAGAAGAAGTACCCTAGGAACTTTGTTAATCTGCTAGCTCGGGCTGAGGGATATGCCCGAATGGAAGAAGCCTTCAAATTGAAAGATGAGGAAGCCACGGGAGAGTAGCAGGTGGGTGAGTCTAATAAACCAGCAGCAGATAGAGGATCGAATAAAGTTCGGCCATGCTCACAAACTCCCACTGAGTGCAAGCGAGCCCGAACTCCTTCTCAAGCTCATCGTCAAAGAAGCTCCGATAAAAGGATGTGAAGAAGTTCTCTCCCCAGAAGAAGAATTACGATCTCCTCCAAATAAGTGCAATCAAAGCTAGTACTATTTGTATCGTCATGATCACGGTCATGATACTAAAGAATGCATTCAACTCCAATATGAGATCAAGGAGCTCATCAGGAGAGGCTAGTTGGATTGATTTCTCAGATGTCGGCCTGAAGCAAGTGAAGATTGGTCGAGGGCACTGTCGCATCTAGAACCATCAAGGAGGAAGGAACAACAAGAAGATCGGCCACCTCTTGACATCATCAATACTATCATTGGGAGACTTAGTGCTTCAGCGAGCCACCATCTCTTAGCCTTAGAGTCAGGAGAAGCTTGCCCCAAACTGGGAAGACCCGTATAAAATAGAGGAGATCATTCGATCCGAAGCTTATCGCCTGAAGAAGCTTGGAGGAACAATGCTCCCACAACCTTAAAATTCAAAAAATCTGAGAATGTGCTACCAGTAATTTTTCTTTAATAAAACTCCTCCATTTCAATATTATTATTTCTTGGTGCAAAAACTATGTAATGATAGAAAAGAAGCAATCAAAAATGGCCATATTAGGAATAGGAGGAGAACCTCATTCTAACATGAGCAAGTCGAAGACCTTCAGTTATTTAAGACAGGAGGAGGGGAGAGTTTCATTCAATGGCCCATCTATGCCCCTTGTGCCATGTTAAGAATAGGAGGAGAACCTCGTCCTAATATGAGCAGGTCAAAGACCTCCACTTATTTAAGATAAGAGGAGGGGAGAGGCCCATTCAACGGCCCATCTATACTCTTATTGTCATGTTAGGAATAGAAGGATAAGCTCATCCTAACATGAGCAAGTTGAAGACCTCTGATTATTTAAGACAAGAGGAAGGGAGAGGTCCATTCAACGGCTCATCTGTTCCCCTATTGCTATGTTAGGAATAGAAGGAGAACCTCATCCTAACATGAGCAAGTCAAAGACCTACGATTATTTAAGATAGGATGAGGGGAGAGGCCCATTCAATGGCCCATTTGTGCTCCTATTGCCATGTTAGGAATAGGAGGAGAACCTCTTCCTAACATGAGCAAGTCGAAGACCTCCGATTATTTAAGATAGAAGGAGGGGAGAGGCCCATTCAACAGCCCATCTGTGCCCCTATTTCCATGTTAGAAATAAGAGGAGAACCTCATCTTAACATGAGCAAGTCGAAGACCCTCTAGTTATTTAAGATAGGAGGAGGAGAGAGGTCCATTCAATGGCCCATCTATGCCCGTAGTGCCATGTTAGGAATAGGAGGAGAACCTCATCCTAGCATGAGCAAGTTGAAGACCTCCGATTATCTAAGATAGGAAGGAAAAGGCCCATACAATGGCCTTAATGTGCTCCTATAGCCCACTAACGTGAGCAATGTTGAGGGCCTCGATCATTTTAGAGGAGGTGAGAAGAGAGGCCCCGACTCGGCTAAAGATAAGATCTCCCCTGAGCTTCAACTTTAATAGGAGATAAGATCTTCTTCAACCTTAACCGAAGATAAGATCTTCCCCGAGTTCAATGAGAGATAGGATCTCCTTCAATCTTGATTGGAGATAAGATCTCCCCCGAGCCTTAACTAAGATCTTCTTCAATCTCAACAGGAGATATGATCTCCTTTAACCTCAGCTGGAGATAAGATCTTCCTCGAGCTTCAACTTTAATGTCAATAGGAGATAATATCTCCTTCAATCTTGGCTGAAGATAAGATCTCTTCCGAGCTTCAATATCAACCTCAATAGAAGATAAGATCTCCTTCAACCTCGGTAGGAAATAAGATCTTTCCCGTGCTTCAACTTCAGTGGGTGCAAAATCTGGAAAAGGATTTTGACAGTCATCTTTTTGTACTTTCTTCTTTCGAATTTTAAATTCGAGAGTGGGGGAACTATTATTGGAGATAAACCCCGCTCCCACCGATGTTTAGTCTGATGCTTAGCCTAATGCAACTAGCAATCACGAAAGAGCTTCGATCAAAAATTCTTCTTCCAGCGATCGAACCCCTTTCGGACTCCTCTAGTGGCTGAACCCCTTTCGAACTTCTATAGCGGTCGAACTCCATCCGGACTTCTCCAAGAGCCAAATTTCTTTCGAACTTCTCCTTCAGTTAGATTTCTCTAGGAGCCAAATTTCTTTCGAACTTCTCCTTCAGTCGGATTTTCCTTCCGAACTTCTCTTTCAGTCGAATTTCTTTAGGAGCCAAACTCCTTTTAGATCTCTTCTTCGATCGGATTCCTTCAGTTGCTGAACTCCTTCTAGACTTCTCCTTCAGTCCAATTCCTTTAGGAGCCGAACTCCTATCGGACATCTCCTTCAGTCGAATTCCTTCAAGAGCAGAACTCCTACCAAACTTTTTCTTCAGTCAAATTCCTCTAGAAGTCGAACTCCTTCTGGACTTCTCCTTCAGTCGAACTTCTCCACCAGTCGAACTCCTTTAGTTAAACTTCTCCACCAGTTGGACTCCTTCTAGACTTCTTCATCAATTGGACTTCTTCAGGACTTCTCCATCAATTGAACTCCATCCATATTTCTCCAATGGATTACTTCTAGATTTCCAGTAGTATTCTTCTCGAATGATCCCCTCAAGCTGTATTCCCTTTAGGAGTCTGAACTCCTTTAAAATTGACATACGTCAAAGCTCTTCACTCCTCCATATGGTTTTGAGTGGCTCAGTACCAGATGGCTATGGCTGTCACTATCAGTCTGTTATAGGCGGCACCCCTCTCCATAACAAAGTCCACGTGGTCCCGAACAATCAGCTACTGGATGGCTACGGCTGCCACTATCAGTCTGCTACAAGAAGCGCCCCTCTCCATAATAAATTCCATGCAGCTCCAAGTAGCCAGCTACCTGACGGCTATGACTGTCATTATCAGTCTGCTTTAGACTCCATCTATAAAAGGAACCCTTCATATATGTTTTCTCTAAGCTCTCTTTTCCTTCCCAAAATTCTACTGACTTCTTTCATGAGCACTCCATTCCTGTTGGTTGGAAGAGCTGATTTGATCATCGAAGGATCCTGCCGGAGCCGCCACCACCGACTATGGGTGAAACTTTATTTTGCAGGTCACCGACGGTGACCTCTTCTTCCTTAACTCTAGCTCAATTCGACATCGATCAGATTCTGCACCAATACTTATAAAATGTAATTATGCAATCTTTTGTTTGCTAGTTAAATCAATTTTATGTTTTGGCAATCAACTACCTCAACACAAAGTTCCATTGTAGTGTCCTAGAAATGGATGTAGATGATGAACTATTGATTACCTAGGGCAATGTCATATACAAGGTGGAGCCTGATATACTCATTGGTTCTAGATATCTAGAGGAGGAGGTAAGTTAATTTTAATGTCAATTTGGACAATATTTTGTCAACTCAAGTAGATATGATGTCGCATATCTTGTATATTCTGCAGACTAAAGCTTCTAAAGATGGCTCTTAGAGCTTTGATGTGAAGATACCCATGGCAAGCAAAGACAATGTGAATCTAGGTATTTTTGGAAGTATGTTGTTCCACTTCACAATAACTTTGTATATGATGAGGACTCAGTTATTGATTGGCTTGAGGTCAAGTAGCAGCAGCCAAAACTTAATGAGCTAGGTTCACCTCCTTGATCAACTAGTTTTGTAAGGCTAGTTTCATAACAAGGGAGGTTGGGGTGAATGCAGAGTAATGGACAGTGCGACACATGCCATGCTCATAACTAACCGAACAACCTCAGAGGTCAAGGGTAGTGAATTGTCATCACGAGGCTTTGTGTCCAAGACATCTTCCCATGGATATGATAATGAGATGCTAAGAAAATGTCACCATGATACTGGTTCAGTTAGGGAGGTAGGCCAATTAAGATAATGAGCCTAGTCAAGCTGCCCAGAAGAGCTAGGTAGGTCGGGGAATTGAAGGAAAGAAAGCAGTTTCTTAGAGCAACAAGAAAAGAAAAGGAATGAGAGTTGCAAATTAGTTGGAGAAAGTTAGTGAGTCCAGCCTCTCACTAGGACGATCGCATTATGGAAGGCAAGGGTGGGCCCAACATTTGGGTTGGTGTCTGATCCCAGGCTTCAACTATGATCAAGGTCTCAATGTCTATGAGCAACATAGACACTCCATGAGGAACTGGATGTTGGTCATATTTTGTAGTTCAAATTAATTTGATATATCTATTTTTAAGGTTAAAATATGAGTTTTCTATGTTAATCATATTACAAGTGCATGAAGTGTCGTACAGTCTATTAAGATTAATATGACATAAAATAACATCAAAGTGGCCTTGAATGCATCATTTAAACAACCATAAATCTTAAAATAGTCTCTGGAAAGTAAAGTTAAAAATTTAAATAAGGTGTTGATGGTTGATGATGGCACCAGACATTGAAGATCCATAATAGGCATCCTAAGGCTGGTCCTAATGCTCAAGCCTTTATTTGGAATGTGTTGGATGATATGGGACCCTCTTGAGACCTTGCTTAGTGACAACTTGTCATTATAGAATCTTAATTTTATATTTTTTAATAGTACAAAAATGCTGGTTTAGTTTTATGAATGTTTTCTTAAGTTTTTTCGATCAATTTTTTTTTAAATTTAATTTTATTTTATTTTATTGTAGTTTTTTATTTTTCTAGACATGGGCTGTCATAGGGCTTATGGGTCACATTTTAGGTCTATTTTTGTTTTAGGTCTTTATTTATGGCCTTTAGTGGGCCTTATTCGTCAAAATTATAGATTTGTTTTTTGGAGTCCAAGTCCTAGTAGGAGTATTAGAACTCCGTGAGAAAGGCTGCAATTTTCCTAAGTAATTATGCTTTCTTTTAGGGTTTTTGATGCAATTCTAAACTTAGGTGTGATGCCTATGGGGCTTTTGGCATGATTTCCAAAAAATCTATCTCTTTTTTTATTTAATTATGGTACCCTAAAACCACAAATTTAGATTTGATTCCATCCCCACTAAATCCTAGCAACTAAAAATCCCACAGTCACCCATCCATCAATTAGCCTTCTGATTCATAAAATGGAAAATTATTTATTCCTATTTTTCATTTTCCAGCTCACATAAAACTTGCAAAACTTCAATTTTTGACCCTATTTTGCACCCAACTCGCTTCCAACCTGTTGGTGCGAAATTTGGTCGTCGTCAAAATTGAAGCTAGATTTAGAGAGGATGAGGTCGCTGTCGGGATCTGTAGAATAAGTCTTATCCAAAGTCTGGGGTGGTGGCTTCGGCAAGATCCTCTGATGATCAAGTCAGCTCTTTTGGCCAACTGAAATGGAATACGTAGAGAGATTCTAGCAGAATTTTGAGGAAAAGGAGAGCTTCAAGGAGAAAGTATATTGAGAGGGTCTCTTATATGGATGGAGCCTGTAATAACTGATAGTGATAGCCATAACCATCCGATAGTGGGTCGTTCAGGGCAACGTAGAGTTTGTTACGGAGGATAGTGTCTATTATCACGATGCGCGAGCCCATCGGGATCCAACGTGTTAGATATATGTGCCCTAGAAGTCAGATTGGCTGACACTTGTAATACACTTCTAAGAATAAAATTATAATTTTAACTATAAATAATAAAATAGATTATTTTCTATCACATTGTGTATTTGAAAGTGTCTGTGATATATCCCTTGAGTTAATTGTAATGATAGTTCATATTTTCAAGAGTTGAAAATTTAAGACATGCATTTTCATTATTAACTCATAAAATGCTTCCGACCGTAGGATCATCATGAGGATGGTGATTGATCCAAAAGGTTGGTATACGATCGCTTCTTTTGGATGGATGAGTCTTTAGTCTATGGTGTAGAGATACCGGAGTGAGAGTATAGATACTCATTAGAGAATGAGGGCACTGAGCATGACCACCTCGAGCAGTCATAAGAAAGTCTATCTTCTCATCGATGATGGCTCGAAGCTATAGTAGTGTGTCTGATTCTTTGACCTGAGGTTTATCAACAATTCACCTTGAAGGTGTTGTAGTTTGACTATACCATAACTCGATCTCCTAGCCATTCAAAATCCTGAGGTGTATGTTGGCTACAGCATGTTAATTGTAGGAATTGGATTGCACCAATAGGAGATCTATCTACCTCGTTAGATTAGGAGTAGTCTTATGATGATTATGAGAATCAAGTCCATAAGCCCATGGCCATGGGAAAGTGAAATAATAGAAAGAGTTACTATTAGGGTTTTCATATTGGACTTGAATTGAATGATTAATTTATATGACAAAAATTAGGATTTGACGAGATTACCTTAATCCTAATCCGATCGAGGCTCAAGATAGAGGAACTTAATCATACAGGTAACTGCATCGAGAGGTTCACTTTCAATTCTAATAGGTTGCCACTATATACTACTAGGTGTCATTGGTGGATTTTGGGAGCAATTAGAATGATTTGGATGATCGATCATACTAATTGTCTGAATCAAAAAAGTTATAATCCATCGAAAGATGTTTTGATGATGTTGATGATAAAGATCACGACAAATCCCATTACCATACGGAACTGAACTTAACTGAATCACACAAATAAAAGTTTAGATATGGATATCATCAATTGGATTAATGCAGTTCAATTGATTTGAATAAGATTTAATTAGGTTCAAGAAAATTATACTAGCACACGATTGAACCTAATGTTCTCCTTTAACAATCATTAAAGCTGTCTCAACTGAGCTAAATGTATTTGGACTCACTTAAGAACCTTTACTTGGTCTGATTGGAGCTTGTCCAGGTCAGAAAAGGATTGTCTTAATTTATACAATAAATTTGAGACAACACCTACCATTTTTCGTCACCTGCTAAATCTTATCTTCAGACATTGGTCAAATATTGAGCCTGAACACTTAGACATCTATCTATGTGTCATACACCCATAGGAGAGAACCTAGGGACTTATCCTCATACTAAAAAGCAGACAGGAAGGAGGCACACGCCTCTAGGCATGTGCCCCATGAGGATAAAAGATGGAGTCCCATACAGATGAGACTCCAGTTGCTTTAGGGGATTAAAGTGTGCCTAAACGTGCACCCCATGAGGATAAAAGATGGAGTCCCATACAGATGGAACTCCAATTGCTTCAAAGGATTAAAGTGTGCCTAAACGTGCACCCCATGAGGATAAAAGATCGAGTCCCATACAAATGGAACTCTAGTTGCTTCAGGGGATTAAATTATGTGGTGCCAAGAAGACTTGTTTGACCCAGTCTTGGCATCACTTAAGGAGAGTTTTAAGGGTCTCTAATCTGATTGGATTAGATGATGTCATTCCATCAATCAGATTTAGATTTGATTGCATAAAGGGCCATGATTGGTCTGGATGATGTGGCACTGCATGGTGCAGCAGGGTCTATATAAACCCTATCTGTGCCTAAAATTAAATTCTTCTATCTTTAGCCGATGTCACATAGCCCCTCTCCCTCCTTCTCTATGCCACCCTCTGGTCCTCTCTCTCTTCTCCATGCCCAAGGGACTTTTGGCAAGAAGAAGGTGCAATCCAAGCAAGTGAAAGGCGTTAGAAAAGAAAGAAGGCAGCACTGCTGCAAGAGACAACAACTGCTCTTCAAAAATCATTTTGAAGATCTTCAAGATTAGATCTAGATTTAATTTTTGGAGGATTGATTGAGAAGGAGAAGATCTTTAGATCCTATCTGAGTGGATATTGGTAGAGGCTAGGTACTTACGTGGCTACATCTAGAATCTCAGACAAACATCAGAAACATCACAAGATAGTTGGATTACCCATAACAAAGGTATAATTAAATTAGATTTAATTTTAATTTTTATTTTTATTATTAGATTAATAAGATTAGATCTGAGGAGTCTCAGATCTGATTAAGATCTTAGAGAAAAATTTCTTAAATATTCCTTCTAATCCAATCAGATCTTAACAAACCTGACCCAAAAAATAGATTTTTTTTTCAACTGATATTAGAGCTAGGTTCCATAATTCATTAGATCTAATTTAAATTTATTTTTAATTTAATAATTAGATAATTTTAGATATCACATTAAATGTGATTAGATCTAATATTAAAAAATTAAAAATTAAATAATCTAGATCTAAGATGTATGAGATGCATGACTAGATTAGGAATAGAATTATTCTATGTATAGTCTAGCATGATCATAATTTTAATTTAATTAATTAAAATTTTTAAATTTATTTATTTAATATTTTTTGATATTATAAATATTATAATTAGATCTAGAAAAAAGAAAATAAATTTATTTAATTTATTCATATGAGATATGATAGATGCATGTTTAGACTAATTATAGAGTAGTTCTACAAAATTATCTAGAATATATTTTAATTTGATATGATCAAATTTAAATCTTATTTTTTAGATGTTTATGAGATAATTTAGATCTGAAAATATGCTTGATATGATACATGAGATGTATGCAAAGTATATTTTTAGTTAGATTAATTTTTATATATATGATATATGATGTAGATCTAACTAGTTTTATAGATTTATCATGTTTCTGATTAAGGTGTTCTCCTTGGCCGTCCGATCATAAGAACAAAGTAGGGTTTAAAGGCCCTCTCCTTCTATTCGATGCAGTATTCTTATGGTGTGTAGGGGTGCTGTGCATTCAACCTTAATCAGAAATCAAAACTTATTTTCTACAAAACCCTAGATCCTGAAATCCTAGGATTTTATATACATATTTTATTTATGAACCCTAAACTAAATTAAGAATTAAGATTATAAAATATATTAGGTCTAAAATTAAGAATTTTCAGATCTATGATATATTCATAAAATTGGGTTCGGGCTTGGGTAGCTCAATTAGGTCTAGCGATTGATCAAATTGAATCAAGAGTTGGTTAGGTGGGATCAAGAGTACTTAAATTGACCAGCCTAATAGGATTAAGTTTGGATTAAGGTCGAGTCACATGAGTGATCGATCAAGTTAAGACCTAATTAGGCTCAGTAGTTAGAGTCTGGATTGTAGGCTAATCCAATTGTTTCTGGCTCAACATTTTGGTGTCTAAGATAAGTTTGGCAAATACGATCAACTAGTTTTTAATTGGGAGCTACTCGACTCAAATGCGTTCTTGTCGAGTTAATGGCGTATCCCTTCCATCGGTCTCACTTACCTAGCCATATTTATCAGTCCAGTCCTGATCTAAGGTGGCAAACAATACGAGATAACCCATGCCTCTAGGTTAGTCATAATGGTTATGGCTATGTCAAGTCAAGTTTAAAGAGACCTAAATCAAATCTTTCTAAGAAAATATTAAGTCTAAGGTCTTCCACCATTGTAGATGTAAGGGCTCTTTCCAGGGTTGATTGTTCTCGGCTAGTCACAGTGGCTTAGTTGCACCAAAAAGATGCAACCATATCTATTAGGCATTGAATGCTATGGACTGGAGGATGGATTGGGCTTAATATTTTGGATACGATGAGAGATCCAATTAGGAATCCAATCTTTGCAAATGGTGGATCTGACTTAACTAAGAAGTGGATCAATATTTCAGGCATGATGAGATTCACGAATTAGAGACCAAGTCTGAGTGCACCATGATTAGAGAATCATTGCACAAGAGTTATTCACTCATTAGCTAATCCATCATCAATAACTGTTAGGTGAGGTGATGAATCAGTTGGTGGGATTAGACCATCCACTAGAAATCAGTAATCATAGAGATTTTTGCATCTCCACAAAGGGAGTGTAAGGATCCGAGAAAATAGTGAAAGCTAATTTGTTTGAAAATCAAATCCTTAAATAAATTGATTAAGTCCTAATTTCAAAATCTAACTAGAAATTTTGACTCTCTATAGAAAAAGGGAAATGTCTGTGTCCAACCCACTAGCCCATATCCTAGATACTCATAGACTGACCAGACCCAATTACAAAGATTGGCTCCAGAACTTTAAAATTATTTTGGATTTCAAGAAGTTGACTCATGTATTGGACTAGGATTTCTCTACCTTACCAGCTCGTCCATCCACTAAATAGAAAGCATCTTTTGATAAATGGATGGATGAAGATAATAAGGCCAAATACTACATGTTGGGTTTGATGTCTAATGAGCCTCAATGCCAACATGAAGATATCAAGACCACCCACCAAATGTTGGCTCACCTGCAAGAGTTGTTTGGTGAATAGAGTCGCACATCTAAATATCAGATCACTAAATGACTATTTAAGGCTAAAATGTGTGATGGGCAGTCAGTCCAAGATCATTGTCTGATGATGATCAAGAACTTGGAAGAGCTTGAGAAGCTCGGAGTGAATTTAGATCAGGATCTGTAGAATGATATAATTCTACAATCTTTGACTGATACATATTGGTAGTTCATCATGAACTACCATATGCATAAACTTCAGAATACTCTGGTCGAGCTTATGAATATGCTGGTTACTGCTAAGCTTTCTATGAAAGATTCTAAAAGCTCAATACTTGCTATGAAACGGACTTCTTCCAAGAGGAAGTGTTTTAGAAAGAAGAAGAAGTCTGTGAAAAAATAAAAGATGGAAGGTGGAAAGAAAAAGAAGGCAAAACTAAAGAAGAAAGCCACTGACAAAGGAAAGTGCTTCCATTATAATACTGATGGCCACTGAAAGCGAAACTGCCCTACATACCTGGCCATCCTGAAGAATAAGAAGGAGACAGATCCTTTTGGAAGTATGCTAGTTATTGAATCTAATCTTATGATTTTTTCTACATCTAGTTGGATGCTTGACTCTGGTTCTAGTGCTCATTTATGCACTTTCATGTAGGATCTTGAGGATAGCATAAGGCTAAGGGATGGTGAGATGATCCTACGCATCGAAAATGGAGTAAGGGTTGCTGCTGTGGTCATGAAAACCTATCCTCTTCGACCACCATCTGGCTTAGATTTAGTACTTAGGGATTATTATTACGTGCCTGCTGCAAGCAGAAATTTGATTTCTATTTCATGTTTAGCATAAGAAGGCTATGTAATTAGTTTTCTTAAGGATGATTATAGTATTCTTTATGAAAGAAATAAAATTATAAGTGGCTTCCTTATTAACGGTCTCTGCCAGTTACATATTGATATATCTGTCTTTAATATCGAGCAAAATATGAATGTTGTAAGATCAAAATGACCCAGGGATAGCCCAAACGATAGGTATCTATGGCACCTAGTGCTAGGTCATATAGCAGAAGATAGGATTAACAAATTAGAAAAAATTGGGCTATTGAGTCTATTGACTTTTGAGTCATATCCAATTTGTGAATCATGTCTTCATGGCAAAATGACTAAGCTTCCTTTTATAGGATATGGGAAAAGGGCCGCGAAAGTACTTGCCCTAGTACATACTGATGTGTGCGACCCATTTGATGTACTGACTAGAGGCAACTTTAACTAGTTCATAATCTTTACCAATGATTTATCTCAATATAGGTATGTGTATCTTATAAGACACAAGTCTGAAGCCTTTAAAAAGTTTAAGAAATTTAGACATAAAGTTGAAAAGCAAACTAAAAAACCCATTAAGGTTCTTCGATTAGATCGAGGAGGTGAATACTTTAGTCAAAAATTTCTGGACTATCTCAAGCAAAATGGCATAGTCTCTTAATGGACTCCACCTGGAATATTTCAACTAAATGGAGTTTCAGAATGGAGGAACCGAATCCTATTAGATATGGTCCAATCTATGATGAGCTTCACAGACCTTCCTAATTTTCTATGGGGACATAGTCTATTAACTGTTATATATTTATTGAATAAGATTTTCTCTAAAATTGTTCCTACCATACCGTATGAGATATGGCATGGTAAGAAACCAAGTCTGAGTCATCTCAAAATTTGGGGTTGTATGGCTCATGTCAAAAGATAACAAGCGGACAAGTTAGACTATAGGTCCTTTAGAGCTTGATTCATAGGATATCCTAAAGAGTCATTAGGATATTATTTCTACATTTCAGAAGACCATAATGTGATTGTGAGTCGGCATGCCATCTTTCTTGAAAAATAGTTTATTCAAGATGGGGACATTGGAAAGTAGATCAAGCTCAAGGAAAAAAAAATCTCACAAGAGCAACGAGCTATGGACCCTATGGAACCAAATCAGGTTGAGCCAATACAATCACTACCTCCTCCACCTCATTGATCGAAAAGAATTTTCCATCCCCTGAGTGGTACTTAGGTACTATTTCAGAGAAAGTAGAGAAAATATTTCTCGTAGGTAATGGGATTCATGATGATGATCCCAAAATCTATGACTAGGTGATATCGGATATCGACTCCGAGAAATGGTTAGAGATAATGAAGTCAGAAATTGACTCGATGCACTCAATCAAGTCTGGACCTTAGTAGATCCACTAGAAGGTATAACACCTATTGGGTGTAACTGGATCTACAAGAGAAAGATTGGTGTAGATGGGAATATGGAGACATTCAAAGCTAGATTAGTGGCAAAAGGGTATAGTCAGCGCGAAGAAATTGACTATCAGGATACCTTTTCGTCAGTAGCCATGCTAAAATCCATCCACACATTGCTTGCTATTGCAGCCTATTTTGATTATGAAACATGATAAATGGATGTGAAAACGGCATTTTTAAATGAAATCCTTGAGAAAGATATCTGTATGAAATAGCCACTAGGTTTTACATCTAGTGATGTTGATCACAAAGTATGCAAGCTGCAAAGGTCCATATATGGACTTAAGCAAATATCTCAGAGCTGGTGTACTCATTTTAATGATGTGATCAAATTATTTGGTTTCATCAAGAATGAGGAGGAATCATATATTTTCAAAAAGATCAGTGGGAGCGCTATTGTCTTTCTCGTACTGTACGTGGATGATATCCTCCTTATTAGAAATGATATTTCCATGTTCACCACAGTTAAAATGTGGTTATCTAAAGAATTCTCCATGAAAGATCTAAGAGAAGCATCCTTTATTCTAGGAATTAAGGTCTATAGAGATAGACCAAATAGGATGCTAGGTCTTTCACAAAAGATGTACATAGAAAAAGTGCTAAAGAGGTTTAGCATGGAAAACTCCAAGAGGGTATTAGTATCCTTTAGACATGGCATTCATCTCTCCAAAAAAATATATCCCAACACACCTGAGGAGATTGAACGCATGAGCAAGATCTCTTATACTTCGGCAATAGGAAGCCTCATGTATGCCATGTTATGCACACGATCTGATATAGTCCATGTTGTGAGTGCCACGAGCAGATATCAATCAAATCCAGATGAAGAATACTGGACTTCTGTGAAATCTATCCTTAAGTACTTAAGAAGAACTAAGGATATGATGTTGGTTTTTGGTAATGGAGAACTCCAAGTCCTGGGATATATAGACTCAGATTTTATGTCCGATATAGATGATCGAAAGTTGACATCTAGGAGTCTGTTTGTATGTAATGATGATGCTATCAGTTGGAAGAGTTCCAAGCAGACAGTGATAGTAGATTCTACCACGAAAGTAGAGTACATCACTGCATCAAAAGCTATGAAGGAGGCATTCTAGTATAAGAAATTTGCCATAGAGATCGAAGTGATGCCATCGGATGCCATTCCTCTGTACTGTGATAATAATGGCACCATAGCCCTTGCTAAGGAGCCAAGGTCTCTCTAGAAATCTAAGCACATCGAGCGGCGATACCACCTCATCCGTGATTATCTTAAGAAGGGTTACGTCGAGGTCAAGAGAGTCGACTCTACAGATAATGTGGCAGATCCACTTATAAAGCCGTTGGGCTAGCAGAAGATTGAAGCTCACCTTGAGAAGACGGGACTTAGATTTGTAGACAATTGACTTTAGATCAAGTGGAAGTTTATTACATATGTATGCCCTAGAAGCCAGATTGGCTGACACTTTTAATACACTACTAAAGATAAAATTATAATTTTAACTATAAATAATAAAATAGATTATTTTCTATCACAGTGTGTATTTGAAAGTGTCTGTGATACATCCCTTGAGTTAATGATAATGATAGTTCATATTTTCAAGAGTTGAAAATTTAAGACATGAATTTTCATTATTAACTCATAAAATGCTCCCGATCGTAAGATCATCATGAGGATGGTGATTGATCTGAAAGATTGGTGTACGATTGCTTCTTTTGGATAGCTGAATCTTGAGTCTATGGTTTAGAGATCAGAGTGAGAGTACAGATACTCATTAGATAATGAGGGCACTGAGCGTAACCACCTCGAGTAGTCATGAGGAAGTCTACCTTCTCATCGATGACTGGCTCGAAGCTACAGTAGTGTGTCTAGTTCTTTGACCTATGGTGCATTGACAATTTACCTTGAGGGTATTGTAGTTTGACTACACCATAACTCAGTCTCCTAGCCATTCAAAATCCTGAGTTGTATGTTGGCTATAGCATGTTCATTGTTGGAATTGGATTGCACCAATAGGAGATCTATCTACCTCGATAGATGAGGAGTAGTCCTATGATGATCATGAGAATCAAGTGCATAAGTCCATGGCCATGGTAGAGTGAAATAATAGAAAGAGTTTCTATTAGGCATTTTACATTGGACTTGAATCGAATGATTAATTCATATGACAAAAATTAGGGTTTGACAAGATCACCTTAACCCTAATCCGATCGGAGCTCAAGATAAAGGAACTTAATCACATAGGTAACTACACCAAGTGGTTCTCTTTCAATTCTGATGGGTTGCCACCATATGCTGCTAGGTGTCACTAGTGGATTTTAGGAGCAATTAGAATGATTTGAATGATCGATCATACTAGTTATCTAAATCAGAAAAATTCTGATCCATCGATAGGTATTTCGATTGTGTCGATGATAAAGAACATGGCATATCCCATTATCATATGGAACTGAACCTAACTGAATCATATAAATAAGGGTTTGGATCTAGATATCATCAATTGGATTAATCCAGTTCAATTGATTTGAATAAGATTCAATTAGGTTCAAGAAAATTATGCTAGCTCATGATTGAGCCTAATGTTCTCCTTTAACAATCATTAAAACTTATCTCAACTAAGCCAAATATATTTGGACTCACTCAAAAACCTTTACTTGGTCTGATTGGAGCTTGTCCAGGTTAAAAAAGGGTTGTTTTTATTTATGAGATAAATTTGAGATAACATCGATCATTTTCTGTCACCTGCTAAATCTTGTCTTTGGACATTGGTCAAATGTTAACCCTAGACACTTAGACATATACCCATGTATCATACACCCATAGGAGAGAACTTGGGGACTTGTCCCCCTACTAAAAAATAGGCAAGAAGGGGGCACACGCCTAGGGAGGCATATGCCCCATGAGGATAAAAGATGGAGTCACATACAGATGAGACTCCAGTTGCTCCAGGAGATTAAATTATGTGGCACCAAGAAGACTTGTTTGATCCAGTCTTGGCACCACCTAAGGAGAGTTTTGCAGGTCTCTAATCTGATTGGATCAGATGATGTCATTCCATCAATCAGATTTAGATCTGATTGCACAAAGGGTCGTGATTGGTCGAGATGATGTGGCATTGTATGGTGCAGCAAGGTCTATATAAACTCTATCTACATCTAGAATTCAATTCTTCTACCTTTAGCCCATGCCATATAGCCCCTCTCCCTCCTTCTCCATGCCACTTTTTGGTCCTCTCTCTCCTCTGCATGTCCAAGGGACTTTGGGCATGAAGAAGGTGCGATCTAAGTAAGTAAAAGGTGCTAGGAAAGGAAGAAGACAGCACTACTGCAAGAGACAATGGCTATTCTTCAAAAATTATTTTGAAGATCTTCAAGATTAGATCTCGATCTAATTTTTGGAGAATTGATTAAGAAGGAGAAGATCTTCAGATCCTACCTGAGTGGATATCGATAGAGGCTAGACACTTGTGTGGCTACATCCAGAACCTCAGACAAATATCGAGATCATCACAGGATAATTGGATTACCCAAAATAAAGATATAATTAAATTAGATTTAATTTTAATTTTTATTTTTACTATCATATCAATAAGATTAGATTTGAGGAGTCTCAGATCTGATTAGGATCTTAGAGAAAAACTTCTAAAATATTTCTTCTGATTCAATCAGATCTGAACAAACCTGATCTGAAAAATAGGTTTTTCCTTTCACAACGGTCGAAGCTCGGATGGAAGAGATTGATGATTCTTTTGGCTATATCAAGGATGAGTGCTGAGGTCCTCTGGGGTTGCTAGATGGAGTTTGGAGGAAGTTTAGCTATTTGGAGAAGTCTGTTTGAAGGAGAAATCTGGGAAGAGTTCAATTATTGGAGGAGTTCGGCTGAAGGGGATGTCTGGTAGGAGTTCAACTATTAGAGGAGTCCGATTGGATGAGGAGTCTGGCTGAAGGAGAAGTTTGACTATTGGAGGAGTCTGGATGAAGGATAAGTTTGAGAGGAGTCTGACTATTGGAGGAGTCTAGCTGAAGGAGTAGTCTGGAAGGAGTTCGACCGTTGGAGGAGTTCGGCTGAAGAAAAAGTCTGGAAGGAGTTCTATTGTTGGAGGAGTCTGACTGAAAAAGAAGTTCGAGAGGAGTTCAACTATTGGAGGAGTCTGACTGAAGGAGGAGCCCGGAAGAAGTTCAACTATTGGAGGAATTTGAAAGAGGTTCGATCGTTAGAGTCTAGAAGGGATTTGGCCGTTGGAGGAGTTTGACTGAAGGAGAAGATCAGAAGGAGTCTGACTGTTGGAGGAGTCTGACTGAAGGAGAAGTCTATAAGAAGTTCGACCATTGGAGGAGTCTGGCTAAAGGAGGAATCAGAAAGGAGTTCAACTGTTGGAGGAGTCCAGCTGAATGAGAAGTCCAGAAGGAGTTCAACTATTAGAGGAGTCTGGTTGAAGAAAAAGTTCGAAAGAAGTTCAACTATTGGAGGAGGCCCGAGGTTTAACCATGGAGGCTATTGTTGGGTGGGATCCTTTCGAGATCAAGCATCCAATCGAACTTCAGCAGGAGCGGGTTTATCCCCAACACTAGTCTCCCTACTCTCAAGTTTGAAGTTGAAGGAAAGGAAGTAGCGAGTGTGACTGCCGAAGTCCCTTTCCATTTTCTATGCTTGCTAGGGAGAGGTGTTTCTTGGTGCTTCTGCACTGACGTCGAAGCTTCATAAATTTGACACAATCCGAAGAAATGCCTTTGGAGCTCTGCGTCAAAACTCTGCCCAGGGTATGGCATCATTAAGGGCCTATCCACCATCAGTCTTTGCCATGATAGAGAGGGCATGCATCGACCATAGGCCGATCGAAGGGGATTCGCAATCATAACCACCTAGACCCTCAGGGCTATTTAATCCATTTTCTTTCTTCGAGTTGTTACCTCATTCGAAATCTTCTTCCTCCTCTTCTTCTAGCTTTTTTCTCTCCATCGTGTGAGAGCTTAGGCTTTCCCTTTCGCTTCCTTTGATCCCAAGTGTTCTTCCATCTATCTTTTGTGGCCTTCGTCATCTCCTTCCCTCTTCCAATTGACTTAGGTCAGCTTCGCTATCCTTTTCCAAGTTATTCCTGCATTCTCTATTTTTCGCTCCTTAGGTCTCTTTGTAGAAGTTTTTTGCGCTTTTCAAGCATTTTTTTTTTTACAATTTTGCTTTGATCCGAATGTCCACCGAGAAATCCTGGTCAACCTGCTCAGAAAGTTTGGCTCCTCTAGCCTTATCGAACCTATTTCTTGGGAAGGCCAAGCTTTCTAAGTTGCTTCCTCCTTCCTTTACACCGACAATTATTGCTTACCAACTTCGATCTGACAATCATTCGTTAGCTAGGATTCAGTTTGGTATTCCCTATAAGTATGAGCTTGAACTTTTTGGATGCAATGATAGGGCTTGCTCTCCGGCTCCCGACCAAACCTACCTATATTTAGAGTCTCTTCAGACTAGGCTTAGGTTACCCTTACCCCCTTTCGTGGCCAACCTGTTTAGATTTTTCAACATCTTCCTTGCTGCTATGGCATCGAATTCCTTTAGGTTCATCATAGGATTTCTTTTCTTATGTACCATGGTAGGCATCCGACCTACCATTTCCATATTTCACACCTTCTTTACCTTCTAACGCCATCCGACTGCTAAGGATTGGTGGTATGTGTCCCCCCAATTCAGCAGCAATGGATTACATAAGGGCTCTTCCATCCATGGTTGGAAGGAGAAATTCTTCTTCATCTCAAACCAATCCTTGAGGTTAGGACTTCCTATGTGGGGGGGGATAAGGGACTCGGTCTGTCGAGCTCCAGCGCTGAAAAGCAAGGATCGGAGTTCAGTCGATATATTGAATGATTTTAACATTCCACCAATCCCTGATCTTTTGGATGAGCAGATCCTGTTTAACCTTGGCCTCAGTTCCCTAAATTTGGTAGGTAGTCTTTTTTTTTTTTTGATCGATTGTGGGGTGTTCTTTGTCCAGACCTCGACTTTTCATTGATCTTTCCTAACTTCGATTTTTATCCTATACAAAGATGACTCCTGAAGAGCGAGACCATCTAACCAAAGGACTTAAATACCTCAGGAGGAATGGCGGCCCCATTGGGGATCTTCCAAAGAAGGCCCGCATTGTTGAGTCTAGCCATGGCATGCCGATCCAGGCCATGCCTTCCCCTGAGCCTGCTACCACCATACCAAGCCTGACCCCATCCGAAGAGGTCACTCCATCTGCTCCCCTCCAGTTGGAGGAAGCCATGGGGAAAAGAAAGAAAAGGGCCGTCGACAAGAAGGTCAAAAGCAGGGTCGGGAACTTCGAAAGTAGGGGTCCTGACCAAGAACAAGCTTCTCTGGATGATTGGGCGATCATCTAATTACTCATGAAGGACAGTATTCTTCCCCACATTGTGGTGAAGATGCTGCGGAAGGGCAACATCGAGAGATTCGATGAGTCCTTCGCCGCCTACCTTGAGGTAGTCTTCTCTCTCATATCTTGGTCTGGAATCTTTTTCATTTTTGAAGTCAGGGCTCCCTAATTTTAACTTGGTTTTCTATCATAGCCCAAGCATTATCTCTTCACCCACTTTGAGGCGATCGGTCAAAGGCAGAATGAAGCCTCGAAGGCCCTCGAGGAAGCTCATGCAGAGGTCGAGAAGGCCCAGGCCGAAGTCGAGAGAATGAGGGTAGCTTCAAAAATCCAATCCACCAAAGTCGAGCACCTTCGGAAAGAGTTGAGGGCAGAGCATGAGAAGATGATGAATTTGAGGACTGCCTTGGTCAGGAGGAGGAGGAAAAGAGGAAGGTGCAAGAAGGGATCGGTGCGGTGGTGGAGCAAGCAGTCGAAAGCTTCAAGTCCTTTAGGGACATGGAGGACATTAAAATAGCTTTTGCTCAGGAGGCCTTCATCAAGGAATTCTAGATCTGCCTGGGGAGGGTCACTGAAAATTTTTTCGAGGTAGATTTGGACCTCTTGATGGAAGTGCTCGATGATAGAGTCGATCCTTCATCCCTCGGGGTTGGAGTTGTCCCAGTCGATGCCCTTCTTCTTCAGCCATGGGAGCTATCTTGGAGGCTCCTGAACCCATCATTGCAGCGCCCGAGCCTGCCCATGGACCAGATGTGAATGAAGATGCTCTAACCTCTCCTATGGTAGAGCAGCCCGAGGTCTAGATTCTCAAAGACCATATAGCTTTCTTTTTCTTTTTTCTTTTATGTTGATGTATTTAAAAACATCCAAGTAAAAGAAAGACATATTTTTCTAGCCTTACACATTGTGTTGTCGTTTGCATGGTTCAAAATGCTCTTAACGACTTAGGTCATGATTCCCCTCTTCTAGTTGATGCCAATCCTTCACTCCATGGGGTTTCGATTAAACCACTAATTAGGAGCTTGAAGAAGGAGATTCATCACTTGAAGAAGAAGTTGAAAAAAATTAAGAATGATCTCAAAGAATCGAGGAAGAATGCTTCAGAGGCAACTGTCGAAGTTACCCACCATAGGAACCTGCACAGGAAGGATTCCACCAGTTTCAGCATTCAGAAGGGCAGCTTTGAGAAAGAAATGGCCGAACTGAAAAGAAGCTCCAGTAATAAGTCTTGGGAGTTAACGGCAAAGATCAGCTCCCTTGAGATCGACCTTACGACGGTGAAGAAAAAAATTCAACTGCTGGAGGGAACTTCATCATGGTCTATCGATAGGGCCCGATACGATTGGGATTGGTCTAAGAGATTTTTCGAACTTCAGAAGCAGCTTCACAATGCCGAAGCCTGGCATAATGAGTATAAGCTAACTTGGTCGAAGAAGGTGACCAAGCTCGAGCATGAGCTCCGAGCGGCTAATAGAGAGGTGAGCCATCTCCAACAACAACTGACTGATGGTCGGTGGGCTGTCTCTAGTGGAGAGTCAGAGAAGATTGCCTCCCTGAAGAAGACCATTGATGAGCTTTCAAAGGCTGTCAGGATGGAGAAAGCCAAAGTTCAGTGATTGATGCTTCAACTGATCTATGAGCATCAAGCCGTCCAAAATGTGGAGGCCAAGGTCGAGGTCCTAAGGAGGCATCGGTGGGAGCTCAAGGGCCAGTTCGAGCATATCAATAGAGTGTACATAGATAATTTATATAAAAAAAAAGAACTTAAGAAGAAAATCGTTAGGTTGAAACAGGCCTTGGTGATGACCGACATCGATGATCTGAAGCCTGAGGAGTCTAGTCCATTTTAAGATTTCACCTACTTTTATATAATTTCTTTTGTAATCAGTCTTGTCGATCCCTGCCGCATCAACTTTCTTGTGATATATAGTCGATTTGGCTGACCTCCATCCTACTTATAATAAATTTAAACTTATAATAAAATAATACCTTTCTGTCATTACCTCATGTGAATGCAATGCTCACCTTCGACCCTTCTCTCTCTATTTTTTTTTTACTCTTATTAGGACGAGGTTCTCCTCCTATTCCTAATGAGGCCGAAGGGGTGTATTAGAGCCAATGTTAGGGCCTCTCCCCTCATCCCATCTAAAGTGAACAAGACCTTCGATTTTGCTCAAGTTAGGATGAGGTTCTTCTCGTATTCCTAACGGACTGTAGGAGCACATTAGGATCATTATCAAGGCCTCTCCCCTCATTTCGTCTAAAACGAACGAGGCCTTCGACTTTGCTCATGTTAGGATGAAGTTCTCCTCCTATTCCTAATAGACTATAGGGGCATATTAGGGTTGTTGTTAGGATCTCTCCACTCATCTCATCTAAAATGCATGAGGTCTTCGACTTTGCTCATGTTAGGATGAGGTTCTCCTCCTGTTCCTAATGGGCTATAAGAACACATTAGGGCCATTGTCAGGGCCTCTCCTCTCATCTCATCTAAAATGAATGAAGCCTTCGACTTTGCTTAGTTAGGATGAGGTTCTCCTCCTATTCCTAATGGATTGTAGGGGCATATTAGGGCCATTGTCAGGACCTCTTTCCTCATCTCATGTAAAATGAATGAGACCTTCAACTTTGCTCACATTAAGACGAGGTTCTCCTCATATTTCTAATGTGGCCGTATTTATCATGAGATTAAGTTCAAGGGGTAGTCCCCCTTTATTATCGATATACAACAAAGATTAGGATGTTGAAGTAGGAAGATTTCATTGCAATCAAGTCATCGATAATACATTCATAGATTTTCCGAATTTCATGGTCGAGGTAGGTCTGCTCCTCTGAGTTCCTTCAAGTAGTATGTTCTGGGTCGAATGACTCCCGTGACCTCATAGGGTCCTTTCCAATTTGGGCCAAGCTTCTTCTGGTTCTGAGGCTGAGAGATGATGGCTCGTCGAAGCACTAAATCCCCCACTTTGAATATTTTAGCTCTGACTCTAGAGTTATAGTATCAGGCCAACTTTCGCCTATAAGCTGCCATCCAAATTTGGGCTTTCTCTCTTTTTTCTTTCAGTAGGTTGAGGTTGGCTCTGAGGTTTTGCGGATTATGTTGCTTGTTGAATGCCACTATCCACACCGATGGAAGCTTAAGTTCGATTGGGATGACTACATCTTTTCTAAAAGCTAAGATGAATGGCATTTCTCTAGTCGGCAGTCTTTGGATAGTGTGGTATGCCCATAAAACATGATAAAGTTCGTCCACCTAGGCCCCTCTTGCTCTTTCGAGTCTTGTCTTGATGCCCCTCTTGCTCTTTCGAGTCTTGTCTTGATTCCTTGCAATAGGATCTAGCTGGTCACTTCGGCTTTCCCATTTGCCTACGGGTGAGTTACCGACGTAAAGTGGTGGAAGATATTTAGACCTTCGCAGAACTCGACGAACCTCATCCTGATGAATTATCGGCCATTGTCTATTATGATAGCTTAGGAAAGTCCAAATCTATAGATGATCGACTTCCAGACGAAGTCCTGCATCTTGGTTTTGATAATTTTTTTCTAGTGGTTCGGTCTTGATCCATTTAGTGAAATAGTCGATAGTGACTAGGAGAAACATTCGTTGTCCGGATGCCATTGGGAAGGATCTAAGAATATTCATTCTCCACTGTGCAAACGACCAAGGAGTACTCAATGGGACAAGCTCGACAGCTGGTCACCTTTGGACATTCACGTTCCTTTGGCAGCGGTCACATCTCCTGACGTAATCAACATAATCACCATGCATAGTTGACCAGTAATATTCTTATCAAAGTAGCTTATGAGATAAAGATCTGGCACCCAAATGGCTCCCGCAAATTCTCTCGTGCACCTTCCATAGTATGAAAATGGCCTCAGAGGGTCGGAGGCACCTCAATAATGGTAGAGAATATGACCTTTTATACAGGTTATTCTCATAAAGAACATATCGAAAGGCTTGGTTTCTCAACTTCTGAGCCTCTTTTGGATCACAAAAAAGAACCCCATCCTTAAGATAAGCGGTCAGTGGGTCAATCTAGTAGGGCTTCTGGCCAACCTGCATGATGGGCTACGGTTCCTCTATGCATGGGCATTTCAATGTCTCATAGTAAACTTCTTTCGAAAACTTGTTAGGAGCTAGGGTGGCTAGCTTGGAAAGAAAGTCGGCCCTAGCATTTTTCGCTCTTGGGATTTATCGAATGCTGAAGCTACCGAAGGCTGGGGTCAAGCTCTTCATCTTCTCAAGATATTTTACCATGCTCTCTTTTTGGGCTTCATAACTGCCGCTGACCTGCCCACGATCAGTTGGGAGTCACTACAAACCTAAAGTTGATCAGCTCCCAATTCTTTGGCTATCCTGAGTCTGGCTATTAGGGCCTCATATTCTGCCTCATTTTTTATTATCAGAAATTCAAAATGCAGCACGTACTCCATGATGATCCCTTTTCGATTGATCAAGATCAGCCCAGCACCTGCTCCGAAAGCGTTGGAGGAGCCATTGACATACAGGGCCCAAAAATCTTTGGAAAGGTCCGTTCTTTCTTCAGAGGAGCTTGGGTGCAACCTTGGAATGTTGGTTTCATTTTAAAGCTTGACATCGTCTGGGATGGTATATTCAACTATGAAGTTGACTAATGCCTGAGCCTTGATTGCTAGTCGAGGCCGATAGTTGATATCGAACTCTATTAATTTAATGGCCCATTTTGCAATTCTTCTAAAAGCATCCATTTGATGAAGGATCGCTCTGATTGGCTGGTCTATGAGGAGCATTATAGCATATCCCTAGAAATAAGGCCGAAGTCTCCTTGCTACAATCAGAAGAGCATATGTCAATTTTTCAACTTTGTATACCTGGTCTCGGCATCTCTTTGGATCCGACTTATGTAGTAGATTGATCGCTGTACTTTCACCTCTTCTTTGATCAGGACTACCGCTAGTGCCGTAGGGGAGATCGCAAGGTGGAGAAATAGCTCCTCTTCGGATTCAGGTTTGGCTAGTAGGGGAGGCAAGCCGAGGTAGTTTTTGAGCTCGTTGAATATCTTTTGGCATTCCTGAGTCCAGTAAAATTCTTTCAATTTCTTGAGGATTTGGAAGAAGGGCATGCAACCTTCAACCGACCTCGAGATAAAATGATTCAAAGATGCCATCTTTTCGATTAGTCACTAAACTTCTTTGATGGACTTTGGAGTGGTCATCTTTTGGATAGCTCGAATCTTCTCTGAATTGGCCTCAATCCCTCGTCTCGAGACCATGAACCCCAAAAATTTTCCTGAGGCTACCCCAAAGACGCACTTGGTTGGGTTCAGCTTCATCTTATATTTTTTGAGCGCATCGAAAGTCTCTTCAAGGTCAATAATATGATTGATAGACATTCAACTTTTGATCAGTATGTCATCGACGTAAACCTCCATATTGTGATTGATCTGCTCCTTGAAGATTTTATTGACCAAGTGCTGATAAGTCACGCCTGCATTCTTAAGCCCGAAGGGCATGACACTGTAATAGTAAAGACCACATTAGTAATAAAAGCAGTCTTCTCCTCATCCTTTGGTGCCATCCAAATTTGGTTATAGCCAGAGAAGGCATCCATGAAGGTGAGGAGCTCGTAGCCTGAAGTTGCATCCATCAGTTGGTCAATTCTATGCAAAGAATAGCTGTCTTTTGGGCAGGCCTTGTTCAGCTTCTTAAAGTCGATGCACATCCTCCACTTGCCGTTGGCCTTCTTGACTAGGACCACATTAGAGACCTAAGTTGGATAGCTGACTTCTCGAATAAATTTGGCATTGAGAAGCTTGTCGACTTCTTCTGCTATTGCCTTCTATCTTTCTGGTGCATGGCTCCAAACTCTTTGTTTCACTAATCGATGCTTGGGATTAATAGCCAGTCGATGTTCCAAAACCTTAGCATCAATCCCAGGCATATCCATCAAAACCCAGGTGAAGATGTTGGCATTCCTTCATAAAAAGGCGATGAGCTGCTCCCAAACTTCATCTTCCAGATTAGAGTCAATTTGCACCGTATGCTCTATGTTTCCGTCATTCAGAGGGATGGTCACAAGATCTCCTATAGACTCGCCCCATTCTTCAGTAAGATCATCACGGACATCAAGTCCATCAACTTGGTAGGGGTCAAGTTGAGTGTTGTTTTGTAAGGCGTTGGAGTAGCAATTCTGGGCTAATGCTTGATCACCTCTAATTTCACCTATTCCACTGTTTGTTGAAAATTTTATCTTCAGGTAATAGGATGACACCATGGCTCGTAGTGCATTTAGATCAGGTCAGTTGAGGATTGCATTGTAAGCGAAGGAGACTTTCACCACCAAAAAGTCGATCCATGCCTTAGCCTGCTTTGGATATTGTCCTACAGTCATGGTTAGAGTTATCATTCCCTCACTGGCACAGTGTCGTCAGTGAAGTCAACCAATGAAAACTCATGAGTCCCAGGCAATTATCAGATATGGATATTTTAAAGAAAGCGTCACAATACAGAACATCAGCGAAACTTTTATTATCTACCAAAATGCAGCGTACATCATAATCAGCAATATTTAAAGAGATTACAACTACATCGTTGTGCAGGAACTGGACACCTCGGGCATCCTCATTGGTGAAAGTGATGGGCTCCTCAGTCCTCCACCTCTTCTCAGGCTCTATCGATCTGCTAGCTTTCCCACGTCGAAGTCTCCCAGAGATGGTGTTAATGATGCCAATCGGGGGTCGATCTTCTCACTACTCCTCGCTCCTCGATAGTTTTGACAGCGGGGATGCTCTAGGCCGATCTTCCTACCCTTCCGACTGACGTCGCAGGAATCGGCCAAGCCTACCATGCTTGATGAGCTTCTCGATCTCATCTTGGAGCTAGATGCACTCTTCTATATCGTGATCGTGATCGCGATGGTAGAGGCAGAACTTGATAGGATTGTGCTTGTCGGGATAAGTGTGCATCCTCTCTAATCTCGATAGTTGCTTCCTGATCTCCATCAGTACTTAGATTTTTGAAGCATTGAGAAGGGCATAGTTGTGGAATCTTCTGAAGGAAGAGCTTCGTTGCACCCTTCTATCTGGGCTTCTTCGCTTTTGAGCTCGGGTAGGAGTTCGGGCCCACTTATGCTCTAAAGGAGTTTGGGAGCGTAGCCGAGCTCTGCTCAATTTCTTTTTAGGCATGGGCACATTCAGTTTGCTTGCCTGCCACTCCTGGGTGGCTTCATTATCCCTGGCCTGAAAGGCCTCCTCAACTCGGGCATAACCTTCAGCCTGAGCGAGCATATCGACAAAGTCCCTGGGGTACTTTTTCTCTAAGAAGAATAGCAAATCATTCTTCTGAAGGCCATCCTTGAGTGTGGCCATTGCAATAGACTGATCCAGATTCTGGACCTCCAATACAATAGCATTAAATCGGATGACATAAGCCAAATAGATTCCTCCTCCTTCTGCTTGATATTCATCAGAAAATCCGAACCTCGGTGGGAACGTCGGCTGCTAACGAAATGAGTCACAAACTGATGGCTCATTTGATCGAAGGAAAAGATGGTACCCGATTTAAAGATTGAGTATCAATTTTTGATGGCTCTCTTGAGGGTGGATGAAAATATCTGACACAAAATGATGTCTGACATGCCATGGAGCAACATCATTATCTAGAAGACCTCCAGATGGTCAATCGGATTGGTGGTCCCATCATAACTCTCAAACTAAGAAAGCTTGAAGTTTGATCGAATCGGTTCCTACATATCTTCTGAGAAAAAGGAGGGTTAGTGCAAATATCATTACCGTAGGAGGAGGAAGCATGATAGAGTTCTTCAATTCATTGGCTCATTTTTTGGAACCATTGATCCAAGAGATCTTCACGATCGTTGATCTCTAGAGTTTTCTGATGGAACAGAGGCAAAGCTTCCCCCGATGTTGAGTCATGGTCTGAGCAAGGGCTCTCTACCCTCTACTTTCCTTTTTTGGGGGTCATCGATCGATTGATCCAAGTCGACTGCCCCCAGACTAGGTTCTCTGGCACCCAAGAAGTCTACCCCAATCGAGATGGCATTGGAGATGACTGCTGCTACCGCATGGCCTGCGCTACTTTAGTGAGGCCGCGGACCTACTGGTCCAGCAAATCAAACTGCATCGTGTCTGCCATCGCAGGCAGTGGGGCTTGAGATGTAGGAGATGAAACAAGGGTGGAAAGATCTGGATGAGATTTGGCTGCGGAGGTGGTTGACCATTGGGTTGAAGCCATTCTGGGGAGCATCCTCAAGAGGTCAAGAGAAAAAGTAGGACTCTAGCTGGGATGAAGAGTGATCTCTGCCACGTATTCCTTCTAGGAGAAAAGAACCTCAATAACTTGAGTCCCTTCCTCCAGTACCAATCCTGTTGGTGCGAAATCTGGCTATCGCCGGAGTCAAAGCTAGATTTGGAGAGGATGAGGTCGACGTCGGAACCTGCAAAATAAATCTCATCCAGAGCTTGGGATGGTGGCTCCAGCAAGACCCTCCAATGATCATGTCAGCCCTTTTGACTAACAGAAATGAAATACGTAGAGAGATTATAGTAGAATTTTGAGGGAGAGAAGAAGAGCTTCAGGAAGAAAGCATATCAGAGGGTCTCTTATATGGGTGGATTTTGTAATAAATTGATAGTGACAGCCGTAACCATTTGATAGTGGGCCGTTCAGGGCCACCTGAAGTTTGTTACGAGGGATAGTGCCTGTTGTCACGATGTGCGAGCCCATCAGGATCCAATGGTCAAAGCTTGGATGGGAGAGATTGACGATTATTTTGGCTATATTGAGGATGAGTGCCGAGGTCCTCTAGGGCTACTGGATGGAGTTCGGAGGGAGTTTAGCTATTTGGAGAAGTCCATCTGAAAGAGAAATCTGAGAGGAGTTCGACTGTTGGAGTCCGACTGAAGAAAAAGTTCGATAGGAGTTCAACTATTGGAGGAGTCCGGTTGGGAGAGGAGTCTGACTGAAGAAGAAGTTCGGAAGGAGTCTAATTGTTGGAGGAGTCTGACTGAAGGAGAAGTTTGAGAGGAGTCCGACTGTTGGAGGAGTCTAGTTGAAGGAGAAGTCTGGAGAGAGTTTGACCGTTGGAGGAGTCCGACTGAAGGAGAAGTCTGGAAGAATTCGACCATTGAAGAGTCCGACTGAAGGAGAAGTATGGAAAGAGTCCGACTGTTGGAGGAGTCCGACTGAAGAAGAAGTCCGAAAGGAGTTCAACTGTTGGAGGAGTTTGGAAGGAATTCGGCCGTTGGAGGAGTCTGGAAGGGGTTCGGCCGTTGGAGGAGTCTGAAAGGGGTTCGGCTGTTGAAGGAGTCCGACTGAAGGAGAAAGTCGAGACAAGTCTGGTTGTTGGAGGAGTCTGGCTGAAGGAGATGTCTGGAAGGAGTTTGACCATTGGAGGAGTTCGACTGAAGGAGGAGTTGAGGAGTTCGACTGTTGGAGGAGTCCGACTGAAGGAGAAGTCTGGTAGGATTTCAACTGTTAGAGGACTCTGGCTGAAGAAAAAGTTTGAAAGAAGTTTAAATATTGGAGGAGGCCCAAGGTTTAACCATGGAGGCTACTGTCGGGCGGGATCCTTCCGAGATCAAGCATCCAATCGAACTTTGGCAGGAGCGAGTTTATCCACAACACAACCTATATACCAACATAGCTTCTTACACAAATTCCCTGCCTCTTTTAGCCCAAAACAACCCATTAAGCATCCCTATATTTCCCTAATCAAGTCTATCCTACACCAGGTGTATTGGTATTGAACTGGTGTGCCACACCATATTGAGTATCGCTATGGTATGGTTTTGTACTGTACCATACTGTTTACTGACTAGTACAATAATAGGTGCCGAAACAGCAAATCGTGGTTCTAAATCTGAATCTTTTTAAGTCATGTATAAGAAGGTCATGACTTCATGGGAAACTCGAACTTTACAACACATGTTCGGAATAACTTGTCTGATTTAGTGACAACATCTTATGTTGGCATTATAAAGGAACCGACTGGTTGTTAAATTAGCAATAATGAGGTGGAGGAGCTACTTTATGACCTCTGTTTTTTTTTTAGTACTTTGTTGTGGTATCTATGGCCTGTTTGGATGTAAAATTGCAATAGAATTTTAAAATGTTTATATATTATAGTTATGTTTAGAATCTTACAAGAACTATCCTTGTCCATAATTTCTTTTGTGCAGTTATATGCATGGAATAAACATTGCATATCATGCCCTTACCAGTTTCAGGCTGGCATGATATATTTATTATGCCGTTTCATTCTGAAAGTTGGTACATACTGGAACATGGAAATGTAAGAAGAGTTGCAATAGAACACTATAATGTGCAACTTTATTCAGTTCTTTTTGGAAGAAGCACAATTTTAATTGCTTTATAATAGTGCATTGACATGTTCTGAACAAATATACATAATTTTTAACTGATCTATGGAAATCTAGGATTATTGACCATCCTAGATATCTATGCTGGTTGTAACATTCCATTACGTGCCTGGCACTGAAAGGCAGAATAAACGTCAAAAACAACTTGCAGATTAAAAGGTTGGTTGGTGCACGGTGGCAGAGTTTTTTGTGGACAGGGAGTAGAACATTTCTTATCATCTCTTAAATTGAGGGTTTTCTAGACAAGTTTGGTCCACCTTCCTATGGTCTGTTGACATCAATGCAGATATTTTCCTTCACCTCTCTTTGATCTATTTGAGAAAGAATAGAATCCCCTTAAGGATTCAATTAATTTGGGACCGGCTAGTATGCCATGTATCGGGATTTGTGGAAAGAACAGAATGAAAGAATCATCCTTCAGAAAGCCTCTACTTCTACCACTAATGATGTTATTAGGATATTTGTCTGGTTGGATGGAGATTGGTCCACCATATGTGATCAGAAAGGCCTTCTTTGTCTTGTCAACCCATTGGGAAAGAACAGCAATCTTCTAAGCTTTTAGCCTACTTATTTGTTGCCATTTCTTTCTTCTCTCTATCTCGTGAGTTCTTTATATTTTTATTTTTTTTTGAAAAAAAAAATAAATAGGGGTTTTCCCTCCAATCAAAGAAAAAATAGAAAAAATTAATATTGCTTTATGTTGTTTGCCATACAAGTTAATTTCACGACTGTTTACAAAATAATTACTTAAATAAACTCAAGTTCACCATGAAAACTATAGGTTTTCATGTTGTTGGGGATAAAGTCGCTCCTGCCAAAGTTCGACAAGATGTCTAGTCTCAAGATGATCCTGTTCGGTGGTGACAACCATGACCGAACTTCGACCAGTATGAATTCTTGCTCCAATTCACTCTAAGATGGCTGACCTTCAGCTTGTGCATGCCGGACAATCTTCTTGGCTTTGATTATTAGATCTTTCAGATAACTACAAAATCCAAAAAGTATCTCGGACCTCATCCGGACGAACTTGAACAGCGAAAATAATCGCCTAAGCAGTTAGCTAAATATTTGGCTAAGTATTCGATCCCTGCATAGTCCAGCCCGACCGACCTCAAAGCTAGTCGAACTCCTTTCCAACCGGGCCTCCTTAAAGCCAAATCTCACCATTACAATTGGGTCTCATGTCAAGGATCTCGGGCCAGCAGAGCTTCTCCGATGAATTTCTATACCTCATTATAAGTGGCAGATCTTGGTATTCCTACGTCAAGAACCTTAGGTGTGCAAGCTAGAGTTAGCAAAAGAACCTCATCATCAAAAATAATTATCTACTTGCGGACGATCTTAAGGATAGTTGAACTCCAAAGGAGCAATTAAGACTCACCAGAGTGTTTTGATGGTGTCCGCCTATCCCAGCCACTAGCTGACACCTGATTACTATTGATCCAAACGAACTCCTTTTGGACGAGCTCCTTTCAGTCACCAAGCGAACTCCTTCCAGTCGAACTCCTTTCAGTTGAAGCCTCTTTTGGTGGTTGAACTATCCACCTTATATTCTGAACATCGATTGAGTGGACTTAAACAGCAGAAAGACCTCGTCATCTGTACAAGTTCAACTCCCAACTCAGCGAATATCCGCCAACCTACGGACAATCTCAAAAATGACCGAACCTCTCCAAAACTGCTGGGATACAGAGTTCTCCACTGTTAATAGCCTGCTCATAGGCATAATAGTTCTAACTGAACTACAGCTATTAATCTCCAACGTATTGGCAAGTCATGACAACAGACACCATCCTCCGTAACAAACTTCACATGGCCTCGAATGGTCCATTGGCAGGTAGTTTTGACTATCACCATCAGTTTGTTACAAGCTTCATCTATATTACAAGCTCCATCTATATAAGGGATCCTCCAGATACATTTTCTCTCTAAGCTCAAAACTTTGCTAAAATTCTCTAGAGTGCTCCATTTCTATTGATTGGAGAGCCAACTTGATCATCAGAGGGTCCTGTCGGAGCCACCTTTACCTACAGTCTGAACTTATTTTGCAGGTCTAGGCGGCGACCTCATCTTCTCCAACTCCAACTCTTTTCGATGTCCGTAATTTTCTACACCAATAGAATTGATGCTAAAGGAAGGGTTTTGATTCCTTGTTCTTAAAGGAGCACTCAATCGAATTCCATCTCTTCTTTAGTTTTTCTTCTTTGATCCACACTGCAAAATACCGCCAAAGAGGGCATCAACCTGATGATCCACTGCCTCCGCTGTCAGATCCCACCCAGATTTGCCTGCTTCAACCTCATCTCTGGCACCCCAAGCTCCACCACCAGCGGCTGCAGTGGACATGGAGCAGTTCAACCTATTGATCCAGTAGGTTAAGGACCTCACTGAAGTAGTGCAGGCCATACGGCAACCTCCGACATCAGTTTAGTTGGGAAGAACTTCACCGAAGTATCAGAATCCGGTGCAAGAAAGGCCCACCAAGGCTAGTCATCCAGTGACCCCTGGAAAGAAAAAATAGAGAGCGGAGAGCTCTTATTTCGATCACGACTCCAACCCTGGGTGATCTCTACCTCCATTCGACCAGCAGATCCTTGAGATTGGTGATTGAAAAGATCTTCTCGATTAGAAGCTTGAAGAGATGAACCAGCAGTTGCTCCTGCTCACATCGACGATATCTGCACGGACCCTCTTTCTCTCCAAATAATGCAGAAGTCTATCCTGCCGAACTTCAAGCTTCCTCAATTTGAAAGCTATGATGGGACTTCGAATCCGGTTAACCATCTTGAGGCTTTTCGAATCATGATGCTGCTCCATGGTGCACCAGATGCCATTCTGTGCTGAGCTTTCTCCTCAACTCTGAAGGAAGTAGCAAGAAATTGGTACTTAAATTTTAAGCCGGGTATAATCTACTTCTTTGATCAAATGAGTCATCAGCTTATGGCTCACTTCATTAGCAGTCGACGTCCAAGACGTGGTTTGAACTCCCTCATCAACATCAAGTAGAAGAAAGGAGAGTCCATCCGAGCTTATGTCATCCGCTTCAATGCTGCTGCACTAGAGGTCTGAAACCTGGACCAATCCGTAGCCATGGCTATATTGAAGGGCAGTCTTTAGGAGAATGATCTTCTATCCTTCTTGGAGAGGAAGTACCCTAGGGATTTTGCTGATATTCTGGCCCAAGCTGAGGGTTATGCTCGGGCAAAGGAGGCTTTTCAAATAAAGGATGATGAGGCTACAAAGGAGCGGCAGGCGGGTAAATCCAGCAAGTCCATAGTTGAAGAGAAGTCGAGTGAAGTCCGACCGTGCTTCAGAACCCCTCCCAAGTGCAGACAAGCTCAAACTCCCTGGGCTAGTTAATCAGGAAGCCCCGACCAAAGGGCATGGTAGAAGTCTCCCCCTAGGAGGTTCCACAACTACTCTCCCCTCAATGCTAACAAAATACAAGTGCTAATGAAAATCAGAGAGCAGCTGCCAAGGTTTGAAAGAATATGGACTCATCTAAGCAAGCATAATCTCAATAAGTACTATCTCTATCATCGTGACCATGGTCACGATATTGAAGAATGCATCCAGCTCCAAGACGAGATCGAAGAGCTCATCCGGCAGGCCGGCTTGGCCGATTTATGCGATGTCAGTCTGAAGGAAGGAAAGATCGATCGAGGGCATTGCCACAACCAGAACCACTATAGAGGGAGTAGTAAGGAGGTCGGCCTCCACTAGAGATCATCAATACTATTGCTGGAGGATTTCGGCAAGGGGAGAATAGTGGATTGGGAGAGCAAGCTAAGCAGCAAAGGAATGAAGAACCCATTTCTTTCATTGAAGAAGATGCACAAGGGGTTCAATTCCCATACAATGACGTAGTTGTAGTTTCTTTAAACATTGCTGACTATGATGTATGCCACATTTTGATTGATAATGAAACTTCTACTGATATCTTATTTTATGATGATTTCTCCAAAATATTCATACCTAGCAACCACTTGGGACCAATGAACTCCCTATTGGTAGGCTTCACCGATAATGCTATACTGATTGAAAGGATAATAATATTAACTATGACTGCAGGATGGTACCCAAGATAGTCCAAGACATAGATGGATTTTTTGATAGTGAAAGCCCCATCTTCTTATAATGCAATTCTCGGTCGATCTGGTTTAAACATACTTTGGGTAGTGGTCTCAACATATTATTTGAAAATGAAGTTTCCAACAAATTATGGGATTGGTGAAGTCTGGGGAGATCAAGCTCTAGCAAGACACTGCTACATGATTGCCTTGCAAGGAGGTGGGTAGCTAGATCCTTGTTCGATGGATGAGCTCGATGTCTGTGACGATAACTGAAGAATGGGGGGAACCTATGGAAAACCTTGTTACAATTCCTTTGAATGACAGAAATGAAGATCATACTATGTAGATCAGCTCCAACCTAGGAGAAGAGATCCGAAAGCAGCTCGTCGCCTTCCTTTAGAAAAATGCAGATGTTTTTACATGGGCCTCTGCTAACATGCCTGAAATTGATGCAGAAGTGATAGAGCATTATCTGGCTGTTGATCCCAAATGTCGGCCAGTAAAAGAGAAGATGCACACCTATGCACTTGAGCAGTAGAAGGCAATTATGGAAGAAGTTAATAAACTTCTTAAAGCTGAATTCATCCGAGAAGTTTTCTATCCAAATTGGGTCTCCAATATGGTCCTCGTCAAGAAGGTGAACGATAAGTGGAGAATGTGCATAGACTTTAAAAAATTGAACAAGGCCTGTCTAAAAGATAGCTACCCTTTGCCCAGAATTGATCAATTGGTTGATGCAACCTTGGGCCATGAGGTCATTTTTATGGATGCTTTTTTTGGCTATAACCCAAATAGCATTGGAAGATGAGGAGAAAATTGCTTTTATTACTGACCGTGGGCTTTATTGTTACAAGATTATACCCTTTGGGCTTAAAAATGCAGGTGTGATTTACTAGCGCTTGATGAACAAAATCTTTAAAGAGTAGATTGATCGCAATATGGAGGTTTATGTAGATGATATGTTTGTCAAGAGCCGATCTTCAACAAATCATATTGCCAAACTCAAAGAGACCTTCAGTGCACTCCGAACGTATAAGATGAAGTTGAACCCGACCAAGTATGCCTTCGAAGTAACTTCGAGAAAATTTTTAGGGTTCATGGTATCGCAGCATGGAATTGAAGCAAATCCAAAAAAAATCTGGGCCATTCAAGAAATGACTGCACCAAAGATAATAAAAGAAGTCCAATGCCTAACAGGGAAGATGGTAGCTCTGAATCACTTCATTTAAAGGTCGGTCGAGTGGTGTACGCCCTTTTTTCAGATCCTCAAATAGCCAAAGAACTTCTGCTAGACTTTTGAATGCCAACAAGCATTTGAAAAACTAAAAAACTATCTCAACTCACCTTCTTTATTGGCCAAGCCTGAATCTGAAGAAGAATTATTTTTGTACTTTGTGGTCTTCCCAGCGGTCCTTGTAGCAGTCTTAGTTAAGAAAGAGGCGAAAACTTAGAGGCCGGTCTACTATATAAGTTGAGTTTTGAGGGATGCTAAAATCAAGTATACCAAGTTGGAGAAACTAATTTATGCTCTATTGATCGCAGTTCGAAGGCTTCGATCTTATTTTCAGGGGCATACCATAATGCTCCTTACTGATCAACCCATTAGGATAGCTCTTCATCAGATAGATGCCTCTAGAAGAATAGCGAAATGGGCAATTGAGCTAACAAAGTTCGACATTAATTTTTGACCTCGGCATTCAATCAAAGCTCAAATAATAGCAAACTACTTAGAAGAATGCACTATTCCAGACGAAGCCGAACTTGAACTGAAGGAAAAATCCTATTTTCCAGATTAGGTTCGTTCAGATCTTGATTTGATCAAGAGGGATATTTCAAAAATTTTTTTCTTAGATCCAAATTAGATCTAAGATTCTTTAGATCTAATTTTATCAATATAATAAAATAAAAATAAATTAAATTAAATTAAATCTAATTTAATTGTACCTTGTTATGGATAATCCTATTACTCTATGATGATCCTAATGTTTGCCTGAGATTCTGAATGTAGCCACGCAAGCGCCTGGCCTCTAGCAGTATTCACTCGGACAAAATCTAGAGATCTTCTTCTTCTCAATCTATGCTCCAAAAATTAAATCTAAATTTGATCTTGAAGGTCTTCAAAACATCTTTTGAAGATCAACTGTTGTCTCTTGCAGCAGTGCTGCCTTCTTCCTTTCCTGTCGCTTTTCTCTTGCTTGGATCGCACCAAACTGGAGCCCAAAATCTCTTGAGCATGGAGAGGAGAGAGAGCAATAGAGGGTGGCATGGAGAAGGAGGGAGAGGGGCAATGTAGCCTGGGCAAAGGGTAGAATCTCAAAATCCCAGGTGCAGATAGGGTTTATATAGACCTTGCTGTGCCATGCAGTGCCACATCATCTCGGCCATTCATAGCTCTTTATGCAATCAGATCTAAATCTGATTGGTGGGATGACATCATCTGATCCAATCAGATTAGAGTCCCTTAAAAACCTTCTTAGGTGGTGCCAAGACTGATCAAAGAAGAGTCTTTGGTGCCACCCAAGTAGAGAGCATGAAGCAACCTGGAGTCCCATCTATATGAGACTCTAGGCGTCATCCTCTTTGGGCGCACGCTTCCTTAGGTGTGCACCCCCTCCCTTTCTTCTTTTTAGTAGGAGGACAAAGCCCCATCTTCTCTCTTATGGGTGCATGACACATGGGCATTTGTCTAAGGGTCAAAGGTCAATATTTGACCAAAGTCAAAAGACAAGATTTAGCAGGTGATGGAAAATGACAGGTGTTGTCTCAAGTTTAACTCATAAATTAAGACAACCCTTTTCTGACATGGACAAGTTTTAGTCAAACTAAGTAAAGGTTCCTGAATGAGTCCAAACACATTTGGCTTATTCGAGATAACTTTTAATGATTGTTGAAGGAGAATATTAGGCTCAATCATGTGCTAGCACGATTTTCTTGAACCTAATTGAATCTTATTCAAATAAATTGAACTAGATTAGTCCAATTTATGATAAACAAATCCAAACCCTTGTTTGTGTGACCCAGTTAGGTTCAGTTCTGTATGTTAATGGGATATGTCATGATCTATATCATCGACATCATCAAAACACCTTCCGATAGATCAGAATTTTTTTGATTCTGACAACTAGTATGATCGATCATTAAGATCATTCTAATTGCTCCAAAAATCCAGTAATGACACCTAGCAGCATAAGGTGGCAACCCATCAGAACTAAAAATGAACCTCTCAGTGTAGTTACCTATGTGATTAAGTTCCTTTATCTTAAGCTCCGATCGGATTAGGGTGAAGGTGATCTCGTCTAATCCTAATTTTCGTCATATGAATTAATCATTCAATTCAAGTCCGATGTGAAAATCCTAATAGAAACTCTTTCTTTTATTTCACTCTACCATGGCCATGGGCTTATGGACTTGATTCTCATGATCATCATAGGGCTACTTCTCATCTACCGAGGTAAATAGATCCCCTATTGGTGTAATCCAATTCCTACAATGAACATGCTATAGCCAACATACACCTCAGGATTCCGAATGGCTAGAAGACCGAGTTATGGTGTAGTCAAACTATAACACCCTCAAGGTGAACTATCGATGCACCTGAGGTCAAAGAACTAGACACACCATTGCAGCTTCGAGCCAGTCATTGATGAGAAGGTAGACTTCCTCATGATTGCTCGAGGTGGTCACACTCAGTGCCCTCGTTCTCTAGCGAGTACTTATACTTTCACTCTGGTGTCTCTATATCGTAAACTCAAGACTCGTCTATTCTAAAAAAGTGATCGTACACTAATCTTCCAGATCAATTACCATCCTCATGATGATCCTACGGTCAAGAGCATTTTATGAGTCACTAATGAAAATTCATGCCTTAAATTTTTAACTCTTGAAAATATGAACTATCATTACCATTAGCTCAAAGGATGTATCACAGATACTTTCAAATACATACTGTGATAGAAAATAATCCATTTTATTATTTATAGTCAAAATTATAATTTTGCCCTTAGATGTATATTATAAGTGTTAGCCAATTCTGGCCTCTAGGGCACACAAATCTAACAAACTCCCACTTAACCTAAAGTCAATTGGCTACAAATCTAAGTTCCATCTTCTCAAAGTAAATTTTGATCTTCTACTGGCCCAATAGCTTTGTGAGTGAGTCTGCCGCATTATCTGTAGAGTTGACTCTCTTGACCTCGACATAACCTTTCTCAAGGTAATCGCGGATGAGGTGGTATCGTCGCTCGATGTGCTTAGATTTTTGATGAAATCTTGACTCTTTAGCAAGGGCTATGGCACCATTATTATCGCAGTACAGAGGAATGGCATCTGATGGCATCACTCTGATCTCAATGGTAAATTTCTTGTATCAGAATGCCTTCTTTGTAGCTTTTGATGCAGCAATGTATTCTTCTTTCATGGTGGAATCTGTTATCACTGTCGGCTTGGAACTCTTTCAATTGACAACACCACCATAACACAAACAAACTCCCAGATATCAACTTTCGATCATTTATATTGGACATAAAATCTGAGTCTATATACCCCTGAACTTAGAGTTCTCTATTACCAAAAACCAACAGCATATCCTTAGTTCTTCTCAAGTACTTAAGGATACATTTCATAGAAGTTCAGTGTTCTTCATCTAGATTCGACTGATATCTGCTTGTGACACTCACAGCATGGGCTATATCAGGTCGTGTACATAACATGGCATACATGAGGATCCCTATTGTTGAAGCATAAGAGACCTTGCTCATGCATTCAATCTTCTCTGGTGTATTGAGACACATTTTCTTAGAGAGATGAATGCCATGTTTGAAGGGTACCAATCTTCGCTTGAAGTTTTCCATGCTAAACCTCTTTAGCACTTCCTCTATGTATATCTTCTGTGAAAGACCTAGCATCCATTCGTCTATCTTATAGACTTAACCTGAATAAGGATGCTTCTCTAGTCTTTCATGGATTCTTTGGACAACCACATTTTAACTATGGTCAATATGAGAATATTATTTCCAATAAGGAGATATCATCTACGTATAGTACGAGGAAGATAGAAGTCCACTGACCTTTTTGAAAATACATAGTTCTCCCATTTTTGATGAAATAAATAATTGATCACATCATTAAATCAAGTATTCCAGCTTCGAATGCTTCTTAAGTCCATATATAGACCTTTGCACTTCCAACTTACATCAGCATCACTGAATGTGAAACTAGCGGCTATTCCATATAGATATTCCTCAAGTATCCATTTAAGAATGCATTTCCATGTCCATTATCAATTTCATAATCAAAATAACTGCGCAACAGTAAGCAATGTGTGGATGAATTTTAGCATAGCTACTGAGAAAAGGTATCCTAATAGTCATGTCTTCATGCGATTATAACTTTTGCTACTAATCTAGCTTTGAATGTCTCCCATTCTCATTTGCACCAATCTTTTCTTGTAACCATTTACACCCAATAGTACTAACCTTCTAATGGATCTACCAAGGTCCAGACTGTTTGAGTGCATTGAGTCAATTTCGACTTCAGTGCCTCTAACATTTCTCAGAGTCGATATCTGATATTGCCTCATTATAGATTTTGAGATCATCACTATGAATTCCATACCTACAAGAACATTTTCTCTACTTTCTCTGAGATATACCTAAATACCTCAGGGGAAGAAAAATTCTTTTCGATCTATGAGGTGGAGGAGGTAGTGATTGTATTGGCTCAACCTGATTTGGTTTCATAGGATCCTTAACTCATTGCTCTTGTAAGACTTTCTCCTCGAGTTTGATCTACTTTCCAATGCTGCTATCTTGAATAAACTATTTTTTAAGAAAGATGGCATGCCAACTCACAATCACATTATGGTCTTCTGGAATGTAGAAATAATATCTAATGACTCTTTAGGATATCCTATAAATCAAGCTCTAAAGGACCTAAAGTCTAACTTATCCGCTTGTTGTCTTTTGACATGAGTCGGACAATCCCAAATTCTAAGATGACTCAGACTTGATTTTTTACCATGCCATATTTCATACGGTGTGGTAGGAACAATTTTAGAGAGAACCCTATTCAGTAAATATATTTAAACAGACTATATCCCCAAAGAAAATCAGAAAAGTCTAAGCTCATCATGAATTGGACCATATCTAATAGGATTCGATTCCCGTTCTGAAAATCCATTGACTTAAGTGGTTTCGGATGGAGTCCATTAAAGACTATCCATTTTGCTTGAAGGTTTAGAAATTCCCAACTAAAGTATCACCCTCGATCTGATCGAATAATCTAATGATTTTTTAGTTTACTTTCTACTCATTTTGAATTCCTTGAACTTTTTAAAAGCTCAGACTTGTGTCTCATAAGATACATGTACCATACCAAGATAAATCATCAGTAAATTATGAAGTAGATAAAGTGCCTCTAGCTAGCACATCAAATGGGCCCACACATCAGTATGTACTAGGCAAGTAGATTCGTGGCCCTTTCCTCATGTCCCACAAAAGGAAGCTTAGTCATTTGCCATGAAAATATGATTCACAAATTGGATATGATTCAAAAGTCAACGAACTCAATAGTCCAGTTTTCTTCAATTTGTTAACCCTATCTTTTAGCTATATGACATAGCCTAAGGTGCCATAGATATCTATCACTCAGACTATCCCTAGGTCGTTTTATAGCATTCATATTTTGCTCGATATTAAAGATAGATACATCAATATGTAACTGGTAGAAATCGTTAATGAGGAAACTACCTACAATTTTATTTCTTTCATAAAGAATATTACAATGGTCCTTATGAAAACTAATTACATAGCCTTCTTTTGCTAAACATGAAATAGAAATCAAATTTTTGCTTGCAGTAGGCACATAATAACAATCTCTAAGTACTAAATCTAAGCTAGATAGTAGTCGAAGAGAATAGGTTCCTATGGCCACAGCAGCAACTCTTGCTCCATTTCTGATGCATAGGATCATCTCACCATCTCTCAGCTTCCTGCTATCCTCAAGACCCTACATAGAATGCACAAATGAGCACTAGAACCAAAGTCAAGCATCTAACTAAACAGAAGAAACCAATAAGTTAGATTCAATAACGAGAACCTCAGAAGGACCTGTTCTCCTTCTATTCTTTAGGATGGTCAGGTATATAGGGCAATTCTGCTTCAGTGGTTTAGTATTACAATTGAATACTTTCATTATCAGCGGCCTGTTCAGCTGTCTTCTTTTCTTTCCATCTTCCATCTTCAGCCTTTTCACAGACTTTTTCTTTCTTTTCCAAAATACTTTCTCTGGAAGAAGTTCATTTCATGCAAATACTGAGCCTTTAGAACCTTTCATAGAAAGCTTAACAGTACCAGCATGTTCATAAGCCCGTCTAACAACTCTGATTTGGTTTGACTCAAGTAGACCTAATTGAGCTACCCAAGTCCGAGCCTAATTTTATGAATATGTCTTAGATCTAAAATTCTTAATTTTAGATCTAATGATATTCATAAACTTAATTCTTAATTAAGTTCGGATCTTAAAATAAAATATGATAAATAAGATCCTAGGGTTTCAGGATCTAGGGTTTTGCAAGAAAGTAAGTTTTTCAATTTTTGATTAAGGACGAACGTGCAGCACCCTATACATCATAAGAAACTCCATCGAATGGAGGAGGGGTCTTTAAGCCCTACTTTGTTTTATGACTTGAGCGCCAGGGGAAGCCTTAATCAGAAATACAACTAATCTACAAAAACTAATTTAGATCTAAGCATATATTCATATAAAAATAGATCTAATTAAAAATGTTTTTATATATCATATATATCATCGCATGCATATTTTTCAAATCTACAATTATCTCATAATCATCTTAAATATAAATTTAAATTTATTGATCTTATCAATAAAATTTAATCTAGACTAATTTGTAGAACTATTCTACGACTTGTCTAAACATGCAACTATCATATCTCATATGAATAAATTAAATTTATTTATTATTTATTTTTAGATTAATTATTATATTTATAAATTAAAAAATAAATAAATAGATCTAAAAATTCACTATTTAATAAATAAAAATATGATTATACTAGCTACACATAGAATAATTCTATTCCTATCTAGTTATGTATCTCATACGTATTAGATCTAATTAATTAATTTTAATTTTTTATTTTTTTTGATTTTGACTTAATCACGATCTCATGTGATATCTTAAAATACTAATTAATTATTTAAATCAATCTAATATTAATAAGAACTGCTCTTGATACCAGTTGAAAAGGAAATTTTGATTTTCGGATCAGGTTCGTTCAGATCTGATAGGATCGAGAGGCATATTTCAAAAATTTTCTAAATCTAATCGAGATATGATATTTTAGATGATTTTATAATATGATAAATAAAAAATAAAATTAAATTAATTCTATAATTATTTTACCTTGATTTCTAGGTAATCTGATTACCCTTGATGATCCTGCAAAGCCTGAGGTTCTGGATCTAGCCACGCAAGCGCCTGGACTCTATCTATCCATTCAAGTAGATCTAGATATTTTTCTTTCTTTCTTTTCAAAATAGATTTCGGAATCTAATTTGAGGATCTTCAAAACCTTCTTGAAGATCACCATCGTCCTGCAATAGTGTTTCTTCTTCTTTTTTTCGTCAGCCTTTTCTGCCGACTCGCACTAATCGAGGCCCAACTTCTTGGGCGTGGAGAGGAGAGAGAGGGCAGATGGTGGCAATGATGAAGGGAGAGGGCAGCCTTGGGGCTGGGCTAAGAGGAAGGCTTAGAAGTGGTCGTAGATTAGGTCTTTTTATAGACCTACTGGCATGCAGTGTTGCCTATCACTGACAATATCTTTGCTTCATGCAATCAGTTCTAAATGATTAGTGGGATGACTCTGATTAATCAGATGAGAGACCCATAGATTCATTTTAGATGGCCTAAGACATCAAAGTAGAACCTAAGGGCACCTAAGTACATAATCCAAAAGCAACCAAGAGTCCATCTATGGGACTCCAGCCCCTATCCATGGGTGCACGCCATCCTAGGCATGCCCTCCTTCTTTTAATTTCAATAGAGGGGACAAGCCTATCTGCTCTCCAATAAGTGCATGACACATGGTGCAGATGTCAAGGGTCAAAGGTCAACATTTTGATCAAGTCAAAGTACAAGAATTAGTAGGTGATGAAAGAAATGAGCAGTATTTCTCAAATTTTATCTCATAAATTAAGACAATCCTTTTTTAACTTGGACAAGCTCCAGTAGCTGAGTAAAGAACTTGAGTGAGCACAAACTCATATTGCTAGTCATGATAACTTTAAGATAGAAAAAGAGAATGTTAGGTTAATCGTGTGCTAGCATGATTTTCTAACCTAATTGAATCTTATTCAAAAATTGAACAGGTTAGTCCAATTTGAGATATCCAGATCCAAACCCTTATTTGTGTGATCCAGTTAGGTTCAGTTCTTATGTAATGGGAATATATCATGATCTTCATCGTCGCATCATCGAAACTTCTTTCGATGGATCAGAATCTTCTGATTAGACAACTTAAAATGATCGATCATCTAATCATTCTAATTGCTCCAAAATCCTCAGTGACACTGCAGCAATATGGTGGGCACCCATCAAAACTAAAAATGAACCTCACGTACAGCTACTTGTGTGAGTTAAGTTATTCTATCTTGAGCCTCGATCAGATTAGGTTAAAGTGAACTCGTCAAACCTAATTTCTATTATATGATTTATCTTCGATTCAAGTCTGATGTGAAAACCTTAATAGAAACTCTTTCTATTATTTCACTCTCACCATGGCCAGGTCTTATGTACTTGATTCTCATGATCCATCATAGGGCTGCTCCTCATCTACCGAGGTAATAGATTCCATCTTGGTGCAATCCAATTCCTACAATGAACATGTTATAACCAACATACACCTCAGGATTTCGAATGGCTAGGAGATCGAGTCATGGTATGGTCAAACTATAACACCCTCAAGATAAACTATCGATGCACCTCAGATCAAAGAACCAGACAACCACTGCAGCATCAAGTCAGTCATCAGAGAGATAGACTTCCTTATGAGTACTCGAGTTGGTCATGCTCAATGCCCTCATTTTCTAATGAGTATCTGTACTCTCACTCTGGTGTCTCTATACCATAGACTTAAGAATCATCTACTATAAAAAAGTGATTGTACACTAACCTTCTGGATCAATCACCATCCTCATGATGATCCTATGGTCAGGAGCATTTTATGAGTTACTAAATAAAAATTCATATATTAAATTTTCAACTTTTGAAAATATGAATTATCATTTTTATTAACTCAAGGGATGTACCACAGACACTAAATACACTATGTGATAGAAAATAATCTATTTTATTATTAATAGTCAAAATTATAATTTTGCCCTTAGAGGTGTATTACAAGTGTTAGCCAATTCTGGCTTCTAGGGCACACATATCTAATAGTTAGATCAGGATCTATCAGAATTACACAATTTTTGTAATCTCCTTGATTGATGCATATGGGTAGTTCATCATGAACTACCATATGCATAATTTCAGAGTACTCTGCGCAACGC
>QRFJ01000895.1:0-80170 GCA_006176705.1 Cocos nucifera | reverse complement strand
TGAGTTAATGGCATATCCTTCCACGATCTCTTTTGCATGTTGTTGACTAATTCAGATTGAGGTGGTCAATAATCCGAGCTAACCCATGACTAGGTTAGTCATAATGTTAGAAATAAGTCTATTTAATGAGACCTGAATCAATTCTCCCTAAGAAAAGATTAAGTTAGGTCTTCCACCATTGTAGATGTGCAGGCCCTTTCCGGGTTGATTGTTCTCCGCTAGTACAGTGGCTCAGTTGCAAAAACATCATGGATGCTATTAGGCTGGAGGAGGATTGGGCTCAATATTCGGGATACGGAGAGACCAATTAGAACCAATCTATGCAAATGGTGGGTCTGACTTAACTAAGGAGTGGATCAATATTCGATACGGTGAGATTCATGAATTAGAGACCAAGTTTGGTGCACCATGATTAGAGAATCATTGAACAAGAGTTGTTCACTCATTGGCTAACCCATCATCAATAACTATTAGGTGAGGTGATGAGTCAGTTGGTGGGACCGCACCACCCACTAGAAATCATAATCATGGAGATTTTCGCATCTTTACAGAGGAAGTGTGGAGATTCGAGAAAATAGTGGGAGCTAATTTATTTTAAAATAAATTTTTTAAATAAATTAGGTAAGTCTTAATTACAATATCTAACTAGAAACTTTGACTCTCTATAGAAAAATGTCTACATCCAATCCACTAGCATGAATTTTGGACATCCACAGACTGACTGAACCAAATTATAAGGATTGGCCCCAGAACTTCAAAATTATTTTGGATTCCTAGAAGTTAACTCATGTATTGGACTAGGACCATCCCACCTTACCAGCTCGTCCATCCACTGAATAGAGAGCATCTCTAGATAAGTGGACTGATGAAGATAATAAGGCCAGATACTACATGTTGGGTTTGATGTCTGATGAGCTTCAGCGCCAACATAAAGATATCAAAATTACTCGCCAAATGTTGGCTCACCTATAGGAGATGTTTGGTGAACAGAGTCGCGCAGCCAAGTATCAAGTCACTAAACGACTGTTCAAGGCTAAGATGCGTGATGGATAGTCAGTCCAAGATCATTGTCTGATGATGATCAAGGACATGGAAGAGCTTGAGAAGCTTAGAGTGAGGTTGGACTTGGATCTGCAGAATGATATAATTTTATAATCCTTGACTGATGCATATGGGCAATTCATCATGAACTTACCACATGCATAAACTTCAAAACTTCCTTGGCCGAACTTAATGAATATGCTGGTTACCGCTGAGCTTTCTATGAAAGGTTCTAAAGGCTCAGTGCTTGCTATGGAATGGACTTCTTCCAAGAAGAAAGTCTTTTGGAAAGAAGAAGAAGTCTGTAAAAAAACAGAAGGTGGAAGGAGGAAAGAAGAAAAAGGCAGAGCTGAAGAAGGCCGCTGACAAAGGAAAGTGTTTCCATTGCAACAATGATGGCCACTTGGAAAAGCGGAACTGCCCTACATACCTGGCCACCCTGAAGAATAAGAAGGAGGCTGGTCCTTCTGGAGGTATGCTCGTTATTGAGTCTAACCTTACGGTTTCTTCTGCATCCAGTTGGGTGCTTGACTCTGGTTCTAGTGCTCATTTGTGCACTTCTATGCAGGGTCTTGAGGATAGCAGGAGGCTGAGGGATGGAGACATGATCCTGCATGCATCGGTAATGGAGCAAGAGTTGCTGCATGAGCCGTGGGAAAACATACCCTCTTCGATTACCATCTGGTTTAGACTTAGTTTTAAAAGACTGTTATTATGTGCCTGCAGCTAGCAGAAATTTGATTTCTATTTCATGCCTTAGCACAAGAAGGCTATGTGATTACCTTTTCTTAAGGACCATTGTAACATTCTTTATGAAAGAAATAAAATTGCAAATGGTTTCCTTATTAATGGTCTTTATCAGTTACATATTGATGTACCTGTTCTTAACTATCGAGCAAAATGTGAATGCCAAACGACCTAGGGATAGTCCAAATGACAGATATCTATGGCACCTGAGATTAGGTCATATAGCAGAAGATAGGATTAACAAATTGGAGAAAAATGGGCTATTGAGTCCATTGACTTTTGAGTCATATCCAACTTGTGAATCCTTGTCTTCAAGGCAAAATGACTAAACTCCCTTTTGTAGGACATGGGGAAAGGGCCACAGATCTCCTTGCCCTAGTACATACTGATGTGTGCGGCCCATTTGATGTGCCGGCTAGAGGCAATTTTGTCTACTTCATTACCTTTACCGATGATCTGTCTAGGTATGGGTATGTGTATCTTATGAGACACAAGTCTGAAGCTTTGAAAAGTTCAAAGAATTCAGACATGAAGTAGAAAAACAAACTGAAAAACCCATTAAGGTTCTTCGATCAGATCGAGGAGGTGAATACCTTAGTCGAAAATTCCTAGGACTATCTCAAGGAAAAATGGCATAGTCTCTCAATGGACTCCACCAGGAACACCTCAACTCAACGGGGTTTCAGAATGGAGAAATCGGACTCTATTAGGATATGGTTCGATCCATGATGAGCTTCACAGACCTCCCTGATTTTTCTTTGGGGACACTTCATTGTTAACTTCAATCTATTTACTGAATAGGGTTTCCTCTAAAATCCGTTCCTACCACACCGTATGAGATATGGCACGGTAAGAAACCAAGTCTGAGTCATCTCAGAATTTGGGGTTGTCCGGCTCATGTCAAAAGACAACAAGCGGACAAGTTAGAGTTTAGGTCCTTCAGAGCTCGATTCATAGGATATCCTAAAGAGTCATTAGGATACTATTTCTACATTCCAGAAGACCACAATGTGATTGTGAGTCGACATGCCATCTTTCTTGAAAAATAGTTTATTCAAGATAGCGGCATTGGAAAGCAGATCAAGCTTGATGAGAAAGTCTCACAAGCAGAACGAGCTAAGGACCAAGTGGAACCAAATCAGGTTGAGCCAATAAGAACACTACCTCCTCCACCTCGTAGATCGAAAAGAGTTTTCCCGTCCCCCTGAAAGATACTTAGGTATTATTTCAGAGGATGTAGAGAAAAATGTTCCTCGTAGGTAATGGTGCTCATGGTGATGATCCCAAAACCTACAACGAGGCGATATCAGATATCGACTCCGAGAAATGGCTGAGAGGCAATGCAGTCAGAAATTGACTCGATGCACTCAAACCAAGTCTGGACCTTGGTAGATCCACCAAAAGGTATAGTACCTATTGGGTGTAAATGGATCTTCAAGAGAAAGATTGGTGCAGATGGGAATGTGGAGACATTCAAGGCTAGACTAGTGGCAAAAGGTTATAGTCAACGCGAAGGCATTGACTATCAGGATACCTTTTCCCCAGTGGCTATGCTAAAATCCATCCGCAATTGCTTGCCGTTGCAGCCTATTTCGATTATGAAATATGGCAAATGGACGTGAAAACGGCATTCTTAAATGGATATCTTGAGGAAGATATCTATATGGAACAGCCGCTAGGTTTCACATCCAGTGATACTGATCACAAGGTTTGCAAGCTGCAAAGGTCCATATATGGACTTAAGCAAGCATCTCGGAGCTGGAACACTCATTTCAATGATGTGATCAAAATATTTGGTTTCATCAAAAATGAAGAGGAACCATGTGTTTTCAAAAAGGGTCAGTGGGAGCGCTGTTGTCTTCCTCGTATTGTACGTGGATGACATCCTCCTTATTGGGAATGATATTCCCATGTTGACATCAGTCAAAATGTGGTTGTCCAAAGGAATTCTCCATGAAAGACCTAGGTGAAGCATCCTTTATTCTAGGAATTAAGGTCTATAGGGATAGACCGAATAGGATGCTAGGACTTTCACAGAAGATGTACATAGAGGAAAGTACTAAAGAGGTTTAGTATGGAAAACTCTAAGAGGGGATTAATACCCTTCAGACATGGTATTCATCTTTCCAAGAAGATGTGCCCTAGCACACCTGAGGAAATAGAATGCATGAGCAAGATCCCTTATGCTTCTGCAATAGGGAGCCTCATGTATGCCATGCTATGTACACGACCTGATATATAGCCCATGCTGTGAGTGTCACAAGCAGATATCAGTCAAATCCAGGTGAAGAACACTGGACTTCTGTGAAATGTATCCTTAAGTACTTGAGAAGAACTAAGGATATGATGTACTGGTCTTTGGTAATGGAGAACTCCAAGTCCAGGGATATACAGAACTCGGATTTCATGTCCGATATAGATGATCGAAAGTCGACATCTGGAAGTCTGTTTGTGTGCAATGGTGGAGCTGTCAGCTGGAAGAGTTTCCAAGCAAACGATAGTGATAGCAGATTCCACCATGAAAGCAGAATATATCGCTGCATCAGAAGGCTGCGAAGGAAGCATTCTAGGTATAAGAAGTTTGCTGCAGAAATCGGAGTAATGCCATCAGATGCCATTCCTCTATACTGCGACAACAATGGCGCCATAGCCCTTGCTAAGGAGCCGAGGTCTCACCAAAAATCCAAGCACATTGAGCGGCGATACCACCTCATCCGTGATTACCTCAAAAAGGGTTACGTCGAGGTCAAGAGAGTCGACTCCACAGATAATGTGGCAGACCCACTTACAAAGCCGTTGGGCCAGCAGAAGATCGAAGCCCACCTTGAGAAGATGGGACTTAGACTTGTAGCCAATTGGCTTTAGGACAAGTGGGAGATTGTTAGATATGTATGTGCCCTAGAAGCCAGAATTGGCTGACACTTGTAATACACTTCTAGGGGCAAAATTATAATTTTGACTATAAATCAATAAAATGGGTTATTTTCTATCACAAATGTGTATTTAGTGTCTGTGATACATCCTTTGAGTTAATGGTAATGATAATTCATATTTTCAAGAGTTGAAAATTTAAGACATGAATTTTATCATTATTAACTCATAAAATGCTCCTGACCATAGGATCATCACGAGGATGGTGATTGATCCAGGAAGGTTGGTGTACAATCGCTTCTCTTTAGTAGATGAGTCTTGAGTCTACGGTGTGGAGACACCGGAGCGAGAGTACAGGTACTCGTTAGAGAATGAGGGCACTGAGCGTGACCACCTCGAGTAGTCATTAGGAAGTCTACCTTCTCGTCGAATGACTGACTCGATGCTGCAGTGGTGTGTCTGGTTCTTTGACCTGAGGTGCATCGATAGTTCACCTTGAGGGTGTTATAGTTTGACTACACCATTACTCGGTCTCCTAGCCATATCGGAACCCTGAGGTGTATGTTGGCTATAGCATGTTCATTGTAGGAATTGGATTGCACCAAGATGGAATCTATCTACCTCGGTAGATGAGAAGCAGCCCTATGATGATCATGAGAATCAAGTCCATAAGCCCATGGCCATGGTAGAGTGTGAAATAATAGAAAGAGTTTCTATTTAGGTTTTCACATCAGGACTTGAATCGAATGATTAAATCATATGATAGAAACTAGGGTTTGACGAGTTCACCTTAACCCTAATCTGATCGGGGCTCAAGATAGAAGAACTTAATCACACAAGGTAGCTGCACCAAGAGGTTCGCATTTTTCAGCTTTGATGGGTTGCCACCATATACTGCTAGGTGTCACTGGTAGGATTTTGGGAGCAATTAGAATGATTTAGATGATCGATCATTCTAAGTTGTCTGAATCAGAAGAGTTCTGATCCATCGAAAAAAGTTTCGATGATGTCGATGATAGAGATCATGACATATCCCATTACCATACAGAACTGAATCTAACTGGGTCACACAAATAAGAGTTTGGATATGGATATCATCAATTGGACTAACCTAGTTCAATTGATTTGAATAAGATTCAATTAGGTTCAAGAAAATCATGCTAGCACATGATTGAACCTAACATTCTCCTTTTTCTATCATTAAAAGTTGTCTCGACTGAGCCAAATAAGTTTGTGCTCACTCAGGTACCTTTACCTGGTCTGGCTGGAGCATGTCCAAGTCAAAAAAGGGTTGTCTTAATTTATGAGATAAATTTGAGACAACACCTACCATTTTTCGTCACCTACTAATTCTTGTACTTTGACTTGATCAAACATTGACCTTTGATCATTGGATATCTACCCATGTGTCATGCACTTATTAGAGAGCAGATAGGGGCTTGTCCTCTCTCTAGAAATTGGAAAGAAGGGGGTGCATGCCTAGGATGGCATGCGCCCATGGATAGGGATGCTGGAGTCCCATACGGATGGGACTCTAGGTTGCTTCTTGGTTTGTACTTAGGTGGCCCTTAGGTATCTACTTTGACCAGCCTTAGGCACCATCTAAGAATGAACCTATGGATCTCTCATCTGATTAGATCAGGTGATATCATCCCATTAATCAGATTTAGATCTGATTGCATGAAGCAATGTGATTGGCCGGGGTGATGCAGCACTGCATGGTGCAACAAAGTCTATAAAAGACCCTATCTGCACCTACTTCCAAGCTTTCCTCCTCTAAGCCACACCCTAAGGCTGCCCCTCTCTCTTCTCCATGCCACCATCTAGCCCTCTCTCTCCTCTCCATGCCTAAGAAAGTTGGGCCTTCAGATTAGTGCGAGTCAAGCAAGAAAAGGCTGACGAAAAAGGAAGAAGGCAGCACTGCCGTAGAGACGATGGGTGATCTTCAGAAGATGTTTTGAAGATCCTCCAAATTAGATCCAGATCTGATTTTTGGAGAAAAGAAAGAGAAGGAGAAGATCTCCAGATCCAGCCCATGTGGATTTCGATAGAGGTCGGGCACTTGCGTGGCTAGATCCAGAACCTCAGGACTTCGGCAGGATCATCAACGGATAATCAGATTATCCAGAATTAAGGTAAAATTAATTTAAAATTAATTTAATTTGATTTTTTTATTTATCAGATCATAAAATTAGATCTAAAAAGTATCAAATCTAATTAGGATCTAAGAAAAAATTTTTGAAATATGCCTCTCGATCCTATCAGATCTAAATGAACCTGACCCAGGAAATCAAGATTTTCCTTCACTAACTTCACTTCGAGCTTCTCAAGCTCTTCCAAGTCCTTAATCATCATCAGATAATGATCTTGGACTGACTGTCCATCATGCATTTTAGCCTTAAATAGTTGTTTAGTGATCTAATATTTGGTTGTGCGACTTTGTTCATCAAACAACTCTTGTAGGTGAGCCAACATTTGGCAGAAAGTCTTGATATCTTCAAGTTGGCGCTGAAGCTCATCAGACATCGAGACCAACATGTAGTATCTGACCTTGTTATCTTCATCCATTCATTTGTCAAGAGATGCTTTTTGTTCAGTGGATAGATAGACTGGTAAGGTGGAAGGATCCTAGTCCAATACATAAATTAACTTTTCGAAATCCAAAATAATTTTGAAGTTTCAGAGCCAATCCTTGGAATTGTGTTCGATCAGTCTATGGGTGTCCAGGATACGGGCTAGTGGGTTGGATGCAGACATTTTTCTTTTTCTGTAGAGAGTCAAAGTTTTTAGTTAGATTTTGTAATTAAGACTTGAACAATTTGTTTAGGAGTTTTATTTTTAAACAAATTAGCTTCCACTATTTTCTCGGATCCCTACACTTTCTCTATAGAGATGCAAAAATTTTCATGATTAATGATTTCTAGTGGGTGGTGTAGTCTCGCTAGCTGACTCATCACCTCACCTAACAGTTATTGGTAATGGGTTAGCCAATGAGTGAATAACTCTTGTCCAATGATTCTCTAATCATAATGCACCCAAGCTTGGTCTCTAATAAATGAATCTCACCATGCCTGAAATATTGATCCACTCCTTAGTTAAGTCAGATCCATCATTTGCACAGATTGGATTTCTAATTGGGTCTCTCACCGTATCCAAAATATTGAGCCCAATCCATCCTCCAGCCCATAGCATCCAATGCCTAATAGACATGGTTGCATCTTTTTGATGCAACTGAACCACCATGACCAGCCAAGAATAATCAACCCCGGGAAGGACCCGCATATCTACAATGGTGGAAGACCTTAGACTTAATCTTTTCTTAGGGAGACTTGATTTAGGTCTCTTTAAACTTGACTTGACATAGTCATAACCATTATGACTAACCTAGTGACATGGGTTCGCTCGAATTATTAGCCACCTCAGATCAGGACTGTGCCGACAAATATGGTCAGGTAAGTGAGATAGGTGGAAGGAATATACCATTAACTCGATAAGAATATATTCGAGTCGAGTAGCTCCCAATTAAAAATCAGTCGATCATATCTGCCAAACTTATCTTAGACACCAAATTGTTGAGCCAGAACCAATCTATTTAGCCTACAATCCAGACTCTAACCACTGAGTCTATTTAGGTCTTAACTTGATCGATTACTCATGTGACTCGATCTTGATCCAGACTTAATCCTATTAGGCTGGTTAGTTTAAGCACTCTTGATCCCATCTAACCAACTCTTGATTTGATTTGATCAATTGCTAGACCTAATTGAGCTACCCAAGTCTGAACCCAATTTTATGAATATGTCTTAGATCTAAAAATTCTCAATTTTAGAATGAATATATTTTATAATCTTAATTCTTAATTAAGTATAGGGTTCATAAATAAAACATATAAATAAAATCCTAGGATTTGAGGATCTAGATTTTTGCAGAAAATAAATTTTTGATTTTTGATTAAGGACGAACATGCAGCACCCCTACACATCATAAGAACATCCAATCGAATGAGAGGAGAGGGCTTTTAAATCCTTCTATATTCTTATGACTAGATGGCCAAGGGAAACATTTTAATCAGAAACATGATGAATCTACAAAACCAGTTAGATCTACATCATATATCATATATAAAAATTTGATCTAACTTAAAAATATATTTTGCATACATCTCATATGTCATATCATGCATATTTTTAGATCTAAATTATCTCTTAAATATCTAAAAAATAAAATTTAATCTAAACATGCATCTATCATATCTAAACATGAATAAAATTAAATAAATTTATTTTTTAGTTTTTAGATCTAATTATAATATTTATAATATTAAAAAATAATAAATAAATAAATTTAAAATTATAAGTAATTAAATTAAAATTATGATCATCCTAGACTATACATAGAATAATTCTATTCCTAGTCTAGTCATGCACCTCATACATCTTAGATTTAGATTATTTAATTTTTTTAATTTTTGATTTTAGATCTAATCATATCTAATATGACATCTGAAATCATCTAATTATTAGATCAAAATAACATTAAAATTAGATATAAATAATTATAGAACCTGGCTCTGATACTAGTTGAAGATAAAATCCTATTTTTTGGGTAAGGTTTGTTCAAATCTTGATTTAATCAAGAGGGATAATTCAAAAATTTTTCTCTTAGATCCAAATTAGATATGAGATTCTTTAAATTTGATATTATTGATCTGATAAAATAAAAATAAAATAAATTAAATTAAATCTAATTTAATTATACCTTATTATGGGTAATTCTATTACCCTGTGATGATCCTGATGTTTGCCTGAGGTTCTGGATGTAGCCACGCAAGCACCTGGCCTCTACCTGTATTGACTCGGGCAACATCTAGAGATCTTCTCCTTTTAAATCTATGCTCCAAAAATTAGATCTGGATCTGATCTTGAAGGTCTTCAAAATATCTTTTGAAGATCAACTGTTGTCTCTTACAGCAGTGCTGTCTTCTTCCTTTTTTGTTGCTTTTCTCTTGCTTGGATCGCATAAAACTGGAGCCCAAAACCTCTTAGGCATGGAGAGGAGAGACAGAAGTAGAGGGTGGCATGGAGAAGGAGGAAGAGGAGCTATGTGGCATGGGCAATGGGCAGAAACTCAAAATCCTAAGCGCAGATAGGATTTATATAGACCTTGCTGCACCATGCGGTGCCACATCATCCCAGCCGATCATGGCTCTTTGTGCAATCAGATCTAAATCTGATTGGTAGGATGATAATATTTGATCTAATCAGATTAGAGTCCCTCACAAACCTTTTTAGGTGGTGCCAAGACTGGTCAAAGAAGAGTCTTTGATGCCACCCAAGTAGAGAGCATGAAGCAACCTGGAGTCCTATCTATATGGGACTCCAGCCGTCATCCTCTTTGGGCGCATGCTTCCCTAGGCATGCACCCCCTTTCTTTCTTCTTTTTAGTAGGGGGACAAAGCTCCATCTTCTCTCCTATGGGTGCATGACACATGGGCAGATGTCTAAGTATCAAAGGTCAACGTTTGACCAAAGTCAAAAGATAAGATTTAGCAAGAGACAAAAAATGGTAGGTATTGTCTCAAATTTAACTCATAAATTAAGACAATCCTTTTTTGACCTGGACAAATTTCAGTCAGTCCAAGTAAAGATTCCTGAGTGAGCCCAAAGACATTTGGCTCATTCGAGGCAACTTTTAATGATTGTTGAAGGAGAACATTAGGCTCAATTGTGTGCTAGCATGATTTCCTTGAACCTAATTAAATCTTATTCAAATCAATTGAACTAGATTAGTCCATTTTATGATATCCAGATCCAAACCCTTGTTTGTGTGATCTAGTTAGGTTCAGTTCTGTATGGTAATAGGATATGTCATGATCACTATCATCGATATCATCAAAATACCTTCCGATGGATCAGAACTTTTTTGATTCTAACAACTAGTATGGTCGATCATCCAAATCATTCTAATTACTCCCAAAATCTGCCAATAACACTTAGTAGCATATGGTGGCAATCCATTAGAACTAAAAATGAACCTCTCGATGTAGTTATCTATGTGATTAAGTTCCTCTATCTTGAGCTCCGATCGGATTAGGGTTAAGGTGATCTCGTCTAACCCTAATTTTTGTCATATGAATTAATCATTCGATTCAAGTCCGATGTGAAAATCCTAATAGAAACTCTTTCTATTATTTCACTCTGCCATGGCCATAGGCTTATGGACTTGATTCTCATGATCATCATAGGGCTGCTCCTTATCTACTAAGGTAGATAGATCCCCTATTGGTGCAATCCAATTCCTACAATGAACATGCTATAGCCAACATACACCTCGAGATTTTGAATGGCTAGAAGATTGAGTTATGGTATAGTCAAACTATAACACTCTCAAGGTGAACTGCCGATGCATCTTAGCTCAAAGAACCAACACACCACTATAGCTTTGAGCTAGTCATTGATGAGAAGATAGACTTCCTCATGACTGCTCGAGGTGGTCATGCTCAGTGCCTTCGTTCTCTAGCGAGTACCTATACTCTTGCTCCGATGTCTCTACACCGTAGACTCAAGACTCATCTATCCTAAAGAAATGAACATACACCAACCTTCCAGATCAATCACCATTCTTATGATGATCCTACGGTCGGGAGCATTTTATGTGTCAATAATGAAAATTCTCATCTTAAATTTTCAACTCTTGAAAATTTGAACTATCATTACCATTAGCTCAAGGAATGTATCATAGACACTTTCAAATACACACTATGATAGAAAATAATTCATTTTATTATTTGTAGTCAAAATTATAATTTTACCCTTAGATGTGTATTACAAGTGTTAGTCAATTCAAGCTTTTAGGACACATATATCTAACATGAACAGTCTGAGGTCAATATTCCATGGTTGTGGCAACACCTGCTTGAAGAAAGACCAGATCTCCAAGAAGGTTTTTGGGCCCTGCATGTAGACGGTTTATCTAATGCTTTCAGTGTGGGCGCGGGTCTGATTCTAATCAGCCCAAAAGGAATTATTGCTGAATATGCACTGCGCTTCGAATTCCCCATAATAAATAATAGAGTAGAATACGAAGCCTTGATTGTAGGGCTAAGAATAGCTAAGGAATTGAAGGTAGATCGACTTAGTTTATAGTGACTCTCAGTTGGTAGTGGGATAAGTTGGTGGTAGTTATGAAGCTCAGAAAGAAAGCATGAGGAGGTACCTAGAAAAAGTGAGTCTAACCTTGGTTTTCAATAGTTTTGATATCCAATAGATCTTGAGAGTAGAAAATTTTAGGGTCGACCTTCTCTCCCAAGTTAGCCATACTAGCTCCAAACGAATTGCCTTAAGAAGACTTCTTCAAAGTTCTGAAGAGTCCGAGCTCGGAGAAATCTCAGACTATAATGTAGGTCAGCCATGAGCCCAGCTGGATCGACCTGCTTGTTACTTATCTTAAAAATGGTGTCCTCCCTCGAGATCTAAAAGAAGCTCGAAAGTTGAGAAATCAAGCCTTCCGATATATTCTATATGAGAATAAACTATATAAAAGGTTGTACCCTCTATCACTCCTAAAATGTCACCGATCTTCTGAAGCTGACTATGCATTGTGGGAGGTTCATGAAGAAATTTATGGAAATCATTTGGGAGCCAGAGCTTTATCTCACAAACTATTTCGGTAGGGCTACTATTGGCCAACTATGCATCAGGATTCTATGGAGTATGTGAGAGTGTGATCGGTGCCAGAAAAATGCCAACATACAAAGACAACCGATTTCTCAGCTTACACCTTTGAGCGCCCGATGGCCATTCGCATAGTGGGGAATGGACATACTTGGGCTCTTTTCCATGGCACCCGGACAGTAAAAGTTTCTCCTAGTGGCAATAGATTATTTCACTAAATAGATCGAAGCCGAGCCTTTGGCAAGATTACTAAAGAAAAAGTGTAAGACATCATCTAAAAGTTGATTGTCTGCAGGTTCAGCCTACCTTGGACTTTGATTACTGATAACGGGCGCCAGTTTGTAGGGACAAGATTTGTCGAGTTTTGTGAGGGTCTGAATATTTTTCACAACTTTACATTAGTAGTGTTAGATATGTGTGCCCTAGAAGTCCGATTGGCTAATACTTGTAATACACTTCTAAGGGCAAAATTATAATTTTAACTATAAATAATAAAATAAATTATTTTCTATTACAGTATGTATTTGAAAGTGTCTATGATACATCCATTGAGTTAATGGTAATGATAGTTCATATTTTCAAGAGTTGAAAATTTAAGACATTAATTTTCATTATTAACTCATAAAATGCTCCCGATCATAGGATCATCATGACGATGGTGATTGATTCGAAAGGTTGGTGTACGATCGCTTCTTTAGGATAGATAAGTCTTGAGTCTATGGTGTAGAGACATCAGAGCGAGAGTACAGATACTCATTAGAGAACGAGGATACTGAGCATGACCACCTCGAGTAGTTATGAGGAAGTCTACCTTCTCTTCGATGACTGGCTCGAAGCTACAGTGGTGTGTCTGATTTTTCGATCTGAGGTGCATCGATAGTTCACCTTGAGGGTGTTATAGTTTGACTACACCATAACTCGGTCTCCTAATCATTCAGAGCCTTGAGGTGTATGTTGGCTATAGCATGTTCATTGTAGGAATTGGATTGCACCAATAGGAGATCTATCTACCTCGGTAGATGATGAGCAACCCTATGATGATCATGAAAATCAAGTCCATAAGCCCATGGCCAAGATAGAGTAAAATAATAGAAAGAGTTTCTACTAGGATTTTTACATTGGACTTGAATCGATTGATTAATTCATATGATGGATATTAGGATTTGACGAGATCACCTTAACCCTGATCTAGTTGGGGCTCAAGATAGAGGAACCTAATCACACAGGTAACTGCACCAAGAGGTTCACTTTCAATTCTAATGGGTTGCCACCATATGCTGCTAGGTGTCACTGGTGGATTTTGGAAGCAATTAGAATGATTTGGATGATTGATCATACTAGTTGTCTGAATCAAAAAAATTTTGATCCATTGGAAGGTGTTTCGATGATGTTGATGATAGAGATCATGATATATCCCATTATCATACAAAACTGAACCTAAATAGATCACACAAAAAAGGGTTTGGATCTAGATGTCATCAATTAGACTAATCCAGTTCAATTGATTTGAATAAGATTCAATTAGGTTTAAGAAAATCGTGCTAGCACACGATTGAGCCTAATGTTCTCCTTTAATAATCATTAAAGCTTGTCTCGACTGACCTAATATATTTGGGCTCACTCAGGAACCTTTACTTAGTCTGACTAGAGCTCATCCAGATCAGAAAAGGGTTGTCTTAATATATGAGATAAATTTAAGACAACACCTGCCAATTTCAATCACCTGCTAATTCTTATTTTCGGACATTGATCGAATATTGACATTGGACACTTGGACATCTGCCCATGTATCATGCGCCTATAGGAGAGTACTTGGAGCCTTGTCCTCCTGCTAAATGCAGACAGAAAGAGGTCACACACCTAGGGAGGTGTGCACCGCATGAGGATAAAGGAGTCCCATACCGATGGGAGTCCAAGGTTGCTTCAGGGGATTAAACTCTATGACGCCAAGAACTCTTATTTGACCCAGTCTTGGTGCCACCTTATGAGGGTTTTAAGGGTCTCTCATTTGATTGGATCAAATGATGTCATCCCACCAATCATATTTAGATCTGATTTCTCAAAGGACTTGATTGGCCGGGATGATGTGGCACTGCTTGGCACAGTAGGGTCTATATAAATCCTATCTGTGCCTAGGTTTTTAATGCTTCAGCCTTTAGCCCATGCCGCAAAGCCTCTCTCCCTCCTTCTCCATGCCACCCTCTGCTCTTCTCTCTCCTCTCCACACCCAAAGTGTTTTGGGCATGAATAAGGTGCGATCCAAGCAAGTGAAAGGCACCAAGAAAGGTAGAAGGCAGCACTGCTGTAAGAGACAATGATAGTTCTTCAAAAGGAGTTTTGAAGACCTTCAATATTAGATCTATATTTGATTTTTGGTGGATTGATTGAAAAGAAGAAGATCTCTAGATCTTATCTAAATTGATACTAGTAGAGGCTAGGTGCTTGCGTGGCTACATCCAGAACCTCAGGCAAACATCAGAATCATCACAGGATAATTGGATTACCTAAAATAAAGATATAATTAAATTAGATTTAATTTTTATTTTTATTTTATTTTTATTATTATATCAATAAGATCAAATTTGAGGAATCTCAGATCTAATTAGAATCTCAAAAAAAAAAAATTTGAAATATTTCTCCTGATCCAATCAGATCTGAACGAATTTGATCCAAAAAATAGATTTTTCTCTTCAACTGATATCAGAGCAAGGTTCCATAATTTATTAGATCTAATTTTAATTTATTTTTAATTTAATAATTAGATGATTTTAGATATCACATTAGATGTAATTAGATATAAAATTAAAAAATAAAAAAATAAATAATCTAGATATAAGATGTATGAGATGCATGACTAGACTAAGACTAAAATTATTCTATGTATAGTCTAGCATAATTATAATTTTAATTTAATTAATTATAATTTTTAGATCTATTTATTTAATATTTTTTAATATTATAAATATTATAATTAGATCTAAAAAATAAAAAATAAATTTATTTTATTTATTTATATAAGATATGATAGATGCATGTTTAGACTAGTTGTAGAATAGTTCTACAAAACTATCCAGAATAAATTTTAATTTGATATAATCAAATTTAAATTTTTTTAGATATTTATAAGATAATTTAGATCTAAAAATATTCATGATATGATACATAAGATGTACACAAAATATATTTTTAGTTTTATCAATTTTTATGTATGTGATATATGATGTAGATCTAGCTAGTTTTATAGATTTATCATGTTTTTGATTAAAGCATGCCCCTTGGCCGTCTGATCATAAGAATGAAGTGGGATTTAAAGATCCTCTCCTTCCATTTGATGGGGTGTTCTTATGATTTGTAAGGGTGCTGCACGTTCATACTTAATCAGAAATAAAAAAATATATTTTTTGCAAAACCCTAAATCCTGAAACTCTAGAATTTTATATACATGTTTTATTTATGAACCCTAAACTTAATTAAGAATTAAGATTATGAAATATATTAAATCTAAAGTTGAGAATTTTTAGATCTAAGATATATTCATAAAATTTGATTTAGGCTTGGGTAGCTTAATTAGGTCTAGCGGTTGATTAAACTAAATCAAGAGTTGGTTAGGTGGGATCAAGAATAAATAAATTGACCAGCCTAATAAGATTAAATCTGGATCAAGGTCAAGTCACATGAGTGATTGATCGAGTTATGACCTAATTAGGCTCAGTGGTTAGAGTCTGGATTGTAGGCTAATCTGATTGATTCTGGCTCAACAATTTGGTGTCTAACATAAGTTTAGCAGATACGACTGACTAGTTTTTAATTGGAAGCTACTCGACTTGAATGAGTTCATGTTGAGTTAATGGCATATCCCTTCCACCGGTCTCACTTACCTAGCCATATTTATTGGCCCAGTCCTAATCTAAGGTGGCTAACAATCCAAGCTGACCCATTCCACTAGGTTAGTCATAATGGTTATGGCTATCTCAAGTCAAGTTTAAAGAGACCTAAATCAAATCTTCCTAAGAAAAGATTAAGTCTAAGGTCTTCCACCATTGTAGATGTGTGGACCCTTCCCGGGGTTGATTGTTCTCGATTGATCATAGTGGTTCAGTTGCACCAGGAAGACACAACCATATCTATTAGGATTGGATGCTACGGGCTGGAAGATAGATTAGGCTCAATATTTTGGATATGGTGAGAGATCCAATTAGAAATTTAATCTATGCAAATGGTGAGTCTAACTTAACTAAGAAGTTTATCAATATTTCGAGCATGGTGAGATTCATGAATTAGAGACCAAGTCTGGGTGCACCATGATTAGAGAATCATTGGACAAGAGTAGTTCACTCATTGGCTAACCCATCATCAATAACTATTAGGTGAGGTGATGAGTCAGTTGGTGGGACTGCACCATCCATTAGAAATCAGTAATTATGAAGATTTTTGCATCTCTACAGAGGAAGTGTAGGGATCCAAAAAAATAATAGAAGCTAATTTATTTAAAAATCAAACTCATAAATAAATTGATCAAGTCTTAATTATAAAATCTAACTGAAAACTTTGACTCTCTATATACAAAAGAAAAATATCTGCATCCAACCCACTAGCCCGTATCCTGGACACCCATAGACTGACCGGACCTAATTATAAGGATTGGCTTCGAAACTTCAAAACTATTTTGGGTTTCGAGAAGTTGACTCATATATTGGATCAGGATCCCCCCATCTTACCAGCTCATCCATCCATTGAACAGAGAGTGTCTCTTGATAAGTGGATGGATGAAGATAATAAGGCTAGATACTACATGTTGGGCTTGATGTCTGATGAGCTTCAGTGCCAACATGAAGATATCAAGACTGTCCACCAAATGTTGACTCACCTACAAGAGTTGTTTGGTGAATAGAGTCTTACAGCCAAATATCAGATCACTAAACGACTGTTTAAGGCTAAAATGTATGATGGGCAGTCAATCCAAGATCATTGTCTAATGATGATCAAGGACTTGGAAAAGCTTGAGAAGCTCGGAGTGAAGTTAGACTAGGATCTATAGAATGATATAATTCTGTAATCCTTGACTGATGCGTATGGGCAGTTCATCATAAACTACCATATGCATAAATTTCAGAATACTCTGACCGAGCTTATGAATATGCTGGTTACTACTGAGCTTTCTATGAAAGATTCTAAAGGCTCAGTACTTGCTATGGAATAGACTTCTTCCAAGAGAAAGTCTTTTGGAAAGAAGAAGAAGTTTGTAAAAAAGTAGATGGAAGGTGGAAAGAAAAAGAAGGCAGATCTGAAGAAGAAAGCCGCTGACAAAGAAAAGTATTTTTATTGTAATACTAACGGCCACTAAAAGTAGAATTGCCCTACATACCTGGCCATCCTGAAGAATAAGAAGGAGACAAGTCCTTTTGAAAGTATGCTCGTTATTGAATCTAACCTTATGATTTCTTCTGCATCCAATTGGATGCTTGACTCTAGCTCTAGTGCTCATTTGTGCACTTTCATGAAGGGTCTTGAAGATAGCAGGAGGCTGAGAGGTGGTGAAATGGTCCTACGCATTGGAAATGGAGCAAGGGTTGCTACTGTGGTTGTGGAAACCTACCCTCTTCAACTATCATCTGGCTTAGATTTAGTACTTAGGGATTGTTATTATGGATCTGCTATAAGTAGGAATTTGATTTCGATTTCATGTTTAGCACAAGAAGGCTATGTAATTAGTTTTCTTAAGGACCATTGTAATATTCTTTATGAAAGAAATAAAATTGCAAGTGGTTTTGTTATTAACGATATCTACCAATTACATATTGATGTATCTATCTTTAATATCGAGCAAAATGTGAATGTCATAGGATCAAAATGATCCAGGGATAGTCTAAAGGATAGGTATCTATGGCACCTAAGGCTAGGTCATTTAGCAGAAGATAAGGTTAACAAATTAGAGAAAATCGAGCTATTGAGTCCATTGACTTTTGAGTCATATCCAATTTATGAATCATGTCTTCATGGCAAAATGACTAAGCTCTCTTTTGTAGGACATGGGAAAAAGGCCATGGATCTACTTGCTCTAGTACATACTGATGTGTGCGGCCCATTTGATGTGCCGACTAGAGACAACTTTATCTACTTTATAATCTATATCGATAATTTATCTCAGTATGGGTATGTGTATCTTATGAGACACAAGTCTGAAGTCTTTGAAAAGTTTAAGAAATTTAGACATGAAGTGAAAAAATAAATTGGAAAACCCATTAAGGTTCTTTGATCAAATCGAGGAGGTGAATACCTTAGTCAAGAATTCCTAGACTATCTCAAGCAATATGGCATAGTTTCTCAATAGACTCCACTTGGAACACCTCAACTTAATAGGATTTTTGAATGAAGGAATTAGATCCTATTAGATATGGTCCGATCTATGATGAGCTTCATAGACCTTCCTAATTTTCTTTGGAAACATAGTCTGTTAACTGCTATATATTTACTGAATAAATTTTTTTCTAAAACTATTCCTACCATACCGTATGAGATATGGCATGATAAGAAACCAAGTCTAAGTTATCTCAGAATTTGAAATTATCTGGCTCATGTCAAAAAAAAACGAGCGGACAAGTTAGACTATAGGTCCTTTAGAGCTCAATTCATAGGATAATCTAAAGAGTCATTAGGATATTATTTCTATATTCCAGAAGACCATAATGTGATTATGAGTCATTATGCCATCTTTTTTGAAAAATAGTTTGTTCAAGATGGTAGCATTGGAAAGCAGATCAAGCTTGAGAAGAAAGTCTCCCAAGAGCAACGAGCTATGGACCTATGGAACCAAATCGGGTTGAGCTAATACAATCACTACCTCCTCCACCTCATAGATCGAAAAGGGTTTTCCATCCCTCTGAGAGGTACTTAGGTACTATTTTAGAGAAAGTAGAGAAAATATTCCTCGTAGGTAATGGAGTTCATGGTGATGATCCCAAAACCTATGACGAGGTGATATCAGATATTGACTCCGAGAAATGGTTAGAGGTAATGAAGTCAGAAATTGACTCGATGCACTCAAACCAAGTCTGGACCTTGGTAGATCCATCAGAAGGTATAGTACCTATTGGGTGTAAATGGATCTACAAGAGAAAGATTGGTGCAGATGGGAATGTGGAGACATTCAAAGCTAGATTAGTGGCAAAAGGGTATAGTCAGCGTGAAGGCATTGACTATCAGGATACCTTTTTGCCAGTAGCTATGCTAAAATCCATCCGCACATTGCTTGCTATTGCAGCCTATTTCGATTATGAAATATGGCAAATAGACATGAAAATGACGTTCTTAAATGGATACCTTGAGGAAGATATCTGTATGGAATAGCTGCTAGATTTCACATTCAGTGATGCTAATCACAAAGTACGCAAGCTGCAAAGATCCATATATGGACTTAAGCAAGCTTCTCAAAGCTGGAATGCTCATTTTAATGATGTGATCAAATTATTTAGTTTCATCAAGAATGAGAAAGAACTATGTATTTTCAAAAAGATCAGTGGAAGTGCTATTGTCTTCCTCGTACTGTACGTGGATGATATCCTCCTTATTGGGAAATGATATTCCCATGTTGACCATAGTTAAAATATGGTTATCTAAAGAATTCTCCATAAAAGACCTAGAAGAAGCATCCTTCATTCTAGAAATTAAGGTCTATAGAGATAGACCGAATAGGATGCTAGGTCTTTCACAGAAGATGTACATAGAGGATGTGCTAAAGAGGTTTAGCATGGAAAACTCCAAGAGGAGATTGGTACCCTTCAGACATGGCATTCATCTCTCCAAGAAAATGTATCCCAACACACCTGAGGAGAATTGAATGCATAAGCAAGATCCCTTATGCTTCAGCAATAGGGAGCCTCATGTATGCCATGTTATGTACACAACTTGATATAGCCCATGCTGTGAGTGTCACAAGTAAATATCAATCGAATCCAGGTGAAGAACACTGGACTTCTATGAAATGTACCCTTACGTACTTGAGAAGAACTAAGGATATGTTGTTGGTTTTTGGTAATGGAGAACTCCAAGTCTAGGGTTATACAGACTCAGATTTTATGTTCGATATAGATGATCAAAAGTCGACATCTGGGAGTCTATTTGTGTATAATAGTGGTGCTGTCAGTTGAAAAAGTTTCAAGCAGATAGTGATAGCAGAATCTACCATGGAAGCAGAGTACATCGCTACATCAGAAGTGCAAAGGAGGCATTCTGGCATAAGAAGTTCACTACAGAGATCGGAGTGATGCCATTGGATGCCATTCCTCTATACTGCAATAATATGATGCCATAGCCCATGCTACGGAGCCGAGGTCTCATAAGAAATCCAAGCACATCGAGCGGCGATACCACCTCATCCATGATTACCTCGAGAAAGGTTATGTCGAGGTCAAGAAAGTCGACTCCATAGATAATGCGGCAGATCCACTTACAAAGCTATTAGGCCAGCAGAAGATCGAAGCCCACCTTGAGAAGATGGGACCTAGATTTGTAGCTAATTGGTTTTAGGTCAAGTGGGAGTTTGTTAGATATATGTGCCCTAGAAGTTAGATTGACTGACACTTATAACACACTTCTAAAGATAAAATTATAATTTTGACTATAAATAATAAAATAGATTATTTTCTGTCATAGTGTGTATTTGAAAGTATCTATGATACAATCCTAGAGCTAATGTTAATGATAGTTCATATTTTCAAGAGTTGAAAATTTAGGACATGAATTTTCATTATTAACTCATAAAAATTCTTTTGACGTAGGATTATCATGAGGATGGTGATTGATCCGGAAGGTTGGTGTACGATCGCTTCTTTAGGATAGATGAGTCTTGAGTCTACGGTATAAAGACATTGGAGCGAGAGTATAGATACTCATTAAAGAATGAGGGCACTGAGCATGACCACCTCGAGCAGTCTTGAGGAAGTCTACCTTCTCATTGATGACTGGCTCAAAGCTGTAGTGGTGTGTCTGGTTCTTTGACTTGAGGTGCATCAATAGTTCATCTTGAGGGTGTTATAGTTTGACTACGCTATAACTCGATCTCCTAGCCATTCGGAGTCCTGAGGTGTATGTTGGCTATAACATGTTCATTGTAGGAATTAGATTGCACCAATAGGGGATCTATCTACCTCGGTAGATAAGGAGCAGCCCTATGATGATTATAAGAATCAAGTCCATAAGCCCATGGCCATGGCAGAGTAAAATAATAGAAAGAGTTTCTATTAGGGTTTTCACATTGGACTTGAATCGAATGATTAATTCATATGACGGATATTAGGGTTTGATGAGATCACCTTAACCCTAATCTGGTCGGGGCTCAAGATAGAGGAACCTAATCACATGGGTAACTACACCAAGAGATTCGCTTTTAGTTCTAATGGATTGCCACCATATGCTACTAGGTGTCACTGGTGGATTTTGGGAGCAATTAGATGTTACATATGTGCATCCTAGAAGGCAGAATTGGCTGACACTTGTAATACACTTCTAAGAACAAAATTATAATTTTGACTATAAATAATAAAATAGATTATTTTCTATCACATATTTGTATTTAGTGTCTGTGATACATTCCTTGAGTTAATAGTAATAATAATTCTTAATTTCAAGAGTTGAAAATTTAAGACAAAAATTTTAATTATTAACTCATAAAATGCTCCTGACTGTAGGATCATCATGAGGATGATGATTAACCTAGAAGGTTAGTGTACAATCACTTCTTTATAGCAAATGAGTCATAAGTCTACGGTGTAGAGACACTGAAGCGAGAGTACAGATACTCATTAGAGAACGAGGGCACTGAGCGTGACCACCTCGAGTAGTCATAAGGAAGTCTACCTTCTCGTCAATGATTGACTTGAAGCTGTAGTGGTGTGTTTGGTTCTCTGATCTGAGGTGCATTGGCAGTTCACGTTGAGGGTGTTATAGTTTGACTACACCATGACTCGATCTCCTAGCCATTCGGAATCCTAAGGTGTATGATGGCTATAGCATGTTCATTGTAGAAATTGGATTGCACCAAGATGGAATCTATCTACCTCGATGGATGAGGAGCAGCCCTATGATGATCATGAGAATCAAGTCTATAAGCCCATGGCCATGGCAGAGAGTGAAATAATAGAAAGAGTTTCTATTAAGGTTTTCACATTGGACCTGAATCAAATGATTAAATCATATGATAGGAATTCAGGTTTGACAAGTTCACCTTATCCCTAATCTGATCGGGGCTCAAGATAGAAGAACTTAATCACACAAGTAGCTGCACTGAGAGGTTCATTTTCAGTTTTGATGGGTTGCCACCATATATTGCTAGGTGTCACTGGTGGATTTTGGGAGCAATTAGAATGATTTAGATGATCGATCATTCTAGTTGTCTATACCAAAAGAGTTCTGATCTATCGAAAGAAGTTTCGATGATGTTGATGATGGAGATCATGATATTTCTCATTAGCATATAGAACCGAACCTAACTGGGTCACACAAATAAGGGTTTGGATTTGGATATCATCAATTGGACTAATCCAGTTCAATTGATTTGAATTAGATTCAATTAGGTTCAAGCTAGCACACAATTGAGCCTAACATTCTCTTTTTTCTATCATTAAAAGTTGTCTCAACTGAGCCAAATGAGTTTGTGCTCACTCAGGTACCTTTACCTGATCTGACTGGAGCTTGTCCAAGTCAACAAAGGGTTGTCTTAATTTATGAGATAAATTTGAGACAACACCTGCCATTTTCCATCACCTACTAATTCTTGTCCTTTGACTTTGGTCAAACATTGACCTTTGACCCTTTGACATCTGCTCATGTGTCATGCACTTATTGAAAAAGTAGATAATGGCTTGTCCCCTTACTGGATTTTGGAAAGGAAGGGGGGCACGCCTACGATGGCATGCGCCCATGGATAGGGACACCGGAGTCCCATACGGATGGGACTCCAGGTTGCTTCTTGGATTCAAACTAGGTGACCCTCACCTATAGACTTTGACCAGTCTTAGGCACCACCTAAGGATGAATCTATGGGTCTCATATCTGATTGGATCAGATGATGTCATCCCATCAATCAGATTTAGATCTGATTGCACGAAGCAACGTGATTGGCCGGGGTGATGTGGCACAGCATGGTCTATATAAAGACCTGTCTGCGCCCAACTTTGATAGAACTTTCTCCTAGCCATGCCCCAAGGCTGCTCCTCTCCCTCCTCCATGCCACCTTTCTGATCCTCTCTCTCCTTTCCATGCCCAAGAAAGTTGGGCCTTCAGATTAGTGCAATTCAAGCAAGAAAAGGCTTATGAGAAAGGAAAAAGGCTTTACTGCTGCAGAGACGAAAGCAGATCTTCGAAATAATTTTTGAAGATCCTCCAAATCAGATCTAGATCTGATTTTTGAAGATATGATAAAAAAGAAGAAGATCTCTAGATCCAATCCGAGTGGATATCAGTAGAGGCCCGCTTGCGTGGCTAGAACCAAAACCTCTGGCCATCAGCAGATCGTCAATGGGTAATCGAATTACCCATATCAAGGTAAAATTAATTTACATTTAACTTAATTTAATTTTTTTATTTTTTAGGTCATAAAATTAGATTTGAAAAATATTATATCTGATTTAGATCTAAGAGAAAATTTTTGAAATATGCCTCTTGATCCAATCAGATTTGAACAAACCTGATTCGAAAAATCAAGATTTCCCCTTCAACTAGTATCAGAGCCAAGTTACATAAAATTTATTTAAATCTAATTTAATCTGATAAATTAGTGATTTCAAATATCACATAAGATTTGATTAAATATAAAATTAAAATATTAAAAAATTAAAATTAATTAATCTAGATCTAATATGTATAAGATACATAGCTAGACTAGGAATAGAATTATTCTATGTGTAGTCTAGTATAATCATAATTTTTATTTAATTAAATATGATCTTGAGATTTATTTATTTACTATTTTTTGATCTTATATATATTATAATCAGATCTAAAAATAGAAAATAAATTTAATTTAATTTATTCATATAAGATATGATAGTTGCATGTTTAGACTAGTTGTAGAATAGTTCTACAATAGGATCTAGATTAAATTTTATTTGATGAGATTAAATTTAAATTTAATTTTTTAGATGATTATGAGATAATTTAGATCTAAAAATAGAAAATAAATTAAATTTAATTTGTTCATATAAGATATGATAGTTGCATGTTTAGACTAGTTGTAGAATAGTTCTACAATAGGGTCTAGATTAAATTTTATTTGATGAGATCAAATTTAAATTTAATTCTTTAGATGATTATGAGATAATTTAGATCTAAAAAATATGCATGATATGATGTATATAGAATATGTTTTAATTAGATCAATTTTCTTATATGAGATATATGCTTAGATTTAATTAGTTTTTGTAGATTAGTTGTATTTTTGATTAAGGCATTCTCCTTGGCCATTCGATCATAAGAACAAAGTAGGGTTTAAAGACCCTCTCCTCCCATTCGATGGGATGTTCTTATGATGTGTAGGGGTGTCGCACATTCGTTCTTAATTAGAAATTGAAAACTTATTTTCTGCAAAACCCTTGATCCTGAAACCCTAGGATCTTATTTACGTGTTTTGTTTATGAACCCTAAACTTAATTGAGAATTAAGATTATGAAATATATTAGATCTAAAATTAAAAATTTTTAGATCTAAGATATGTTCATAAAATTGGGTTCGGGCTTGGGTAGCTCAATTAGGTCTAGCGGTTGATCAAACCGAATCAAGAGTTGGTTAGATGGGATCAACAATGCTTAAATTGACCAGCCTAATAGGATTAAGTCAGGATCAAGATCGAGTCACATGAGTGATCGATCAAACTAAGACCTAATTAGGCTCAGTGGTTAGAGTCTGGATTATAGGCTAATTCGATTGATTCTGGCTCAATAATTTGGTGTCTAAGATAAGTTTGGCAGATATGATTGACTGATTTTTAATTGGGAGCTACTCGACTCGAATGTGTTCCTGTTGAGTTAATGGCATATCTCTTCCATCGGTATAACTTACCTAGCCATGTTTGTTGACTCAGTTTTGATCTGAGGTGATCAATAATCCAAGCTAACCCATGCCACTAGGTTAGTGATAATGGTTATGACTATGTCAAGTCTAGTTTAAAGAGACCTAAATCAAATCTCCCTAAGAAAAGATTAAGTCTAAGGTCTTCCACCATTGTAGATGTGCAGGTCCTTCCCGGGGTTGATTATTCTCGGTTGGTTATAGTGGCTCAGTTGCACCAGAAAGCTGCAACCATGTCTATTAGTTATTGGATGCTATAGGCTGGAGGATGAATTAGATTCAATATTTTGGATACGGTAAGAGACTTAATTAGGAATCCAATCTATGCAAATGACAGATTTGACTTAACTAAGGAGTGGATCAATATTCTAGACATGGTGAGATTCATGAATTAGAGACCAAGTTTGGATGCATCATGATTAGAGAATCATTGAACAAGAGTTGTTCACTCATTGGCTAACCCATCACCAATAACTATTAGGTGAGGTGATGAGTCAGTTGGTGGGACCGCACCATCCACTAGAAATCAATAATCATGGAGATTTTTGCATCCCTACAGAGGGAGTGTAGGAATTCGAAAAAATAGTGAGAGCTAATTTGTTAAAAAATAAAATTTTTAAACAAATTGGTTAAGTCTTAACTACAATATCTAACTAAAAACTTTGACTCTCTACAGAAAAATGTCTGCATCCAATCCACTAGCATGAATCCTAGACACCCATAGACTGATCGAACCAAATTATAAGGATTGGCTCTGAAACTTCAAAATCATTTTGGGTTTTGAAAAATTAACTCATGTACTGGACCAGCATCCTCCCACCTTATCAGCTCATCCATTCGCTGAGCAGAGAGCGTCTCTGGATAAGTGGACAGACGATGATAACAAGGTCAGATACTACATGTTGGGCTCGATGTCTGATGAACTTCAGCACCAACATGAAGATATCAGAACTACTCTCCAAATATTGGCTCACCTACAGGAGCTGTTTGGTGAATAGAGTCGTGTAGCCAAGTATTAAGTCACTAAATCACTGTTCAAGGCTAAGATGCGTGATGGGCAGTCAGTTCAAGATCATTATCTAATGATGATCAAGGACTTGGAAAAGCTTGAGAAGCTTAGAGTGAGGTTGGACTTGGATCTGCAAAATGATATAATTCTGCAATCTTTGATCGATGCGTATAGACAGTTCATCATGAACTACCATATGTATAAACTTCAAAATTCCTTGGCTGAACTTATGAACATGCTGGTTACCACTGAGCTTTCCATGAAAGGTTCTAAAGGCTCAATACTTGCTATGAAATGGACTTCTTTTAAGAGAAAGTCTTTTGGAAGAAAGAAGAAGTCTGTGAAAATGCAGAATATGGAAGGAGGAAAGAAGAAAAGAAAAGTATTTCCACTGCAACAATAATGGCCACTGAAAGCGAAACTACCCTACTTACCTGGCCACCCTAAAGAAGAAGGAGGCAGGTCCTTCTGGAGGTATGCTTGTTATTGAGTCTAATCTTACGATTTCTTCTACAACCAGTTGGGTGCTTGACTTTGGTTCTAGTGCTCATTTATGCACTTCTATGTAGGGTCTTGAGGATAGCAGAAGGCTGAGGGATGGTGAGATGATCCTGCATATCAGAAATGGAGCAAGAGTTGCTACCGTGGTCGTGAAAATATAGCCTCTTCAACTACCATCTGATTTAGACTTAGTATTAAAAGACTATTATTATGTGCCTGCAGCAACAGAAATTTGATTTCTATTTCTTGCCTTGCATTAGAAGGCTATGTAATTAGTTTTCTTAAGGACCATTGTAATATTCTTTATGAAAAAAATAAAATTGTAAGTGGTTTCCTTATTAACCATCTTATCAATTACATGTTGATGACCTATTTTAATTCGAGCAAAATTTGAAATGCATAAAATCAAATGAGCTAGGATAGTCCAAAAATAGGTACGTATTCATCTAAGATTACAATCATATAGCAGAAAGATAGTTAACAAATAGAAGAAATCGGGATATTAAGTCCGTTACTTCCAAGTCATATCCAATTTATGAATCATGTCTTCATCAAAATTGTTAGATATATGTGCCTAAAGCCAGAATTGGCTGACACTTGTAATACACTTCTAAGGGCAAAATATGTAATTTTGACTATAATTAATGAAATAGTTATTTTCTATCACATCATGTGATTTTAGTGTCTGTGATACATCCTTGAGTTAATGGTAATATAATTCATATTTTCAAGAGTTGAAATTTAAGACAATGAAATAATCATTATTAACTCATAAACAGCTCCGACCATAGATCATCACAGGATGTGATTACTGGAAGGTTGGTGTACGTCGCTTCTCTTTAGTAGATGAGTCTGATCTACGGTGTGGAGACACTCGAGCGAGAGTACAGTACTCGTTAGAGAACGAGGACTGAGCGTGACCACCTCGAGTACATTAGAAGTCTACCTTCCGTTCAATACGGAACTCAATGCTGCAGCAGTGTGTTCTCTCTTTGACTGAGATGATCGTAGTTCACCTTGAGGTGTTATAGTTTGACTACACCCATTACTCGTCTCCTACCATATGAATCCTGAGTGTATGTGGCTGTGACATTTCATTGTAGGAACTGATTGCATCAAGATGGATCTATCTACCTCGTGGTAGAGAGTAGCCCTTGATGATTCATGAGAATCCAAGTCTTGAAGCCCATGGCCATGCAGAGTGAAATAATAGAAAAGAGTTTCTATTTAGATTTCACATTGGACCGAATCGAAATATACATCATGATACAGAGACTAGGTTTGACAAGATTCACCTTAACCCTAATTCTGATCGGAGCTCAAGATAAAAACTAATCACACAGTAAGCTGCAACAAGAGTTCGCATTCAAGCTCTGATGGGTTGCCACCATATACGCTAGGGTCACTGGTGGATTTGGGAGCAATTAGAATGATTAAGATGATCGATCGATTTAGTGTTTCATAAAGATTCTGATCCTCGAAAGAGGTTTCGATGATGTCTATGATGGAGAGATCATGACATTTCTCCATTACACATACGAACGAACTCTAACTGGTCGTCACACAAAAGGTTCGATTCTGGATCATCAATTGAGCTAATCCAGGTTAATTTTATCTGAATTAATTCAATTAGTTCAAGAAATGCTAGCACTCATACCTAAACATTCTCTTTTTTTTTATCCATTAAAAGTTGTCTCATGGACGAGCCAAAAGTTTGTGCTCAATCAGAAGCCCTATTTCTGACTGAGCGTCTGTCCAAGTCACAAAGGCGTTGCTCTAATTATGGTATAAAGCAAACCTCCATTTCAAATTTCACCCTCCATTCTTCTCTTTGACTTGGCAAAAGTCTACCTTGACTGTCAAACGTTGACCATTCACCCTTTGACTTTTGACCACATGTCATGCACCTATTGGAGAGCTGGTGGGGGCCTGTCCCCCTGCCAGAACCTGGCAAGGAGAAGGGCGCACGCCAAGGGTGGCGTGAGCCCAAGTAGGAGGCGCCTAGGAGTCCTTGTTGGACAAGGACTCCACCTCCCTTTTGGATTCCAATCAGAGTTCTACTAAGAATCCAGTTTGACTGGTCTTAGGCGCCCTCTAAGGAGGAATCCAGGGGTCTCTATTCCAACCAATCAGATTTAGATCTGATTTCACAAAGGGTTGTGATTGGTTGAGAGGAAGAGGAGTTGGATCACAAGAGGTCTATAAATAAGACCCTGCGCCCAACCCTAATTCTAATGAGATTTCCCACGCCCCAAGGCTGCCTCTCCCCTCCTTCTCCATGCCATAGTCTCTTCTCCCCTTGCTCTCCACGTCCAAAAGGTGTTTTGGACTTAGGTTGGTGCGATTCAGATCAAGGAAAGGCGATCAAAAGCAAGAAGGCTGCGCTGCTGCAAAAGGACGACTGCAGATCTTCAAAAGAGTTTTGAAGATCCTCCAGATCAGATCCAGATCTGATTTTTGGAGGTGTGATAGAGAAGAAGAGGATCTCCAGATCCAACCCGAGTGGATACCGGTAGAGGCCAGGCGCTTGCGTGGCTAAGATCCAGAACCTTCCGCTGCAATCAGGATCATCTACAGGGTAATAGGATTACCCAAATCAGGTAAATTAAATTTGATTTAATTTATCTTATTTTATTTTATTTATTAAAATAATAAGAATCAGATCTGAAACATATCAAGATCTGATTGAGATCAAGAGAAAATTTTTGAAATATATCTCTTGATCTAATCAGATCTGGACGAACCTGGACCGGGAAATCAGGATTTCCCTTCAACTGGTATCAGAGCCATGGTTCTAAATTGTTTAGATCTGATTTTAATTTTATTTTAATTAGAAAATAAAGTGATTTCAGATGTCACATGAGATGTGATCAGATCTGAAATCAGAAAAATTAAAATTAAATGATTTGGATCTAAGAACATGAAGATATGCATGACTAGTTCTAGAATAGAATAGTTCTATAGAATAGTTTTGCATGTCTTTGATTTAATCTGATTAAATCATATTTTAGATCTTCTTATTTACTATTTTCTGATATTATAAGTGTTATAATAACATCTGATAAACAGCAAATAAAAATTATTTAATTTTAAATATCATATGAGATATGATAGATGCATGACTAGACTAGTTGTAGAATAGTTCTACATAATTGTCTAGATTAGAATTTATTTTGATTAGATCAATTTAAATCTAATTTTTTAGATTATTATGTGATAATTTAGATCTGAAAACATGCATGATTTGATACATGAGATGTATGCAAAATATGCCTTGATTAGATCTAAATTTGTATATGAGATATATGATATAGATCTATAACTGTTTTGTAGATTTACATGTTCCTGATTAAGGCGTTCCTCTTGGCCGTCCGGTCATAAGAACGAAGAAGGGTTTAAAGGCCCTCTCTTCCCATTCGATGGGGTGTTCTTATGACGTGTAGGGGTGCTGCGTGTTCGTCCTTAATCAGAAACCCAAAACTTACTTTCTGCAAAACCCTAGATCCTGAAACCCTAGGATTTATTGTGCATATTTTGTTTATGAACCCAACTTAATTAAGAATTAAGTTTATGGAATATTAATTAGGTCTAAAATTGAGAATTTCAGATCTAAGACATATTCATAATACTGGGTTCGGGCTTGGGTAGCTCAATTAGGTCTAAGCGGTTGATCAAACCGAATCAAGAGTTGGTTAGATGGGATCAACAATGCTTAAATTGACCAGCCTAATAGGATTAAGTCTGGGTCAAGATCGAGTCACGATCAAGCAAGACCTAATTAGGCTCAGAGGTTAGAGTCTGGATTGTAGGCTAACCCAATTGGTTCTGACTCAACAATTTGGTGTCTAAGGTAAGTTTGGCACAGACGACCGACTGGTTTTTAATTGGAAGCTACTCGACCTGAATGCGTTCTTGTGCGAGTTAACGGCATATTCCTTCCACCGGTCTCACTTACCTGGCCATATCTGTTGACACAGTTCTGATCTGAGGTGGTCAATAATCCGAGCTGACCCATGCCACTAGGTTAGTCATAATTGTTATGACTAAGCCAAGTCTAGTTTAATGAGACCTGAATCAATTCTCCCTAAGAAAAGATTAAGTCCTGAGGTCTTCCACCATTGTAGACGTGCGGGCCCTTCCCGGGGTTGATTGTTCTCGGCTGGATACAGTGGCTCAGTTGCACCGGGAAGACGCAACCATGTCTATTAGGCATTGGATGCTATGGGCTGGAGGATGAGTTGGGCTCAATATTTCCGGATACGGTGAGAGACCCAATTAGGAACCCAGTCTATGCAAATGGTGGGTCTGACTTAACTAAGGAGTGGATCAATATTCCGGATACGGTGAGATTCATGAATTAGAGACCAAGTTTGGGTGCACCATGATTAGAGAATCATTGAACAAGAGTTGTTCACTCATTGGCTAACCCATCACCAATAACTGTTAGGTGAGGTGATGAGTCAGTTGGTGAGACCGCACCACCCACTAGAAATCATCAATCGTGGAGATTTTCGCATCTCTACAGAGGGAGTGTAGGGATCCGAGAAAATAGTGGGAGCTAATTTGTTTAAAAATAAAATCCCTAAACAAATTGGTCAAGTCAAAATTACAGTATCTAACTAGAATCTTTGACTCTCTACAGGAAAATGTCTGCGTCCAACCCACTGGCACGTATCCTAGACACACATAGACTGACTGGACCCAATTATAAAGATTGGCTCAGGAACTACAAAATTGTTTTGGGTTCAGAGAAGTTAACACATGTTTTGGACCAGGACCCTCCCACCTTACCAGCTCGTCCATCCACTGAACAGAGAGCGTCTCTGGAAAAATGGATTGACGAAGACAATAAGGCCAGATACTACATGTTGGGCTCGATGTCTGATGAGCTCCAGCGCCAACATGAAGATATCGGGACTGCTCGCCAAATGTTGGCTCACCTGCAGGAGATGTTTGGTGAACAGAGTCGCGCAGCCAAATATCAAGTCACGAAATGACTTTTTAAGGCTAAGATGCGTGATGGGCAGTCAGTCCAAGATCACTGTCTGACAATGATCAAGGACATGGAAGAGCTTGAGAAGCTCGGTGTGAAGTTGGACTTGGATCTGCAGAACGATATTATTCTGCAATCCTTGACTGATGCATATGGGCAATTCATCATGAATTACCACATGCATAAACTTCAAAATTCCTTGGCCGAGTTGATGAATATGCTGGTTACCGCTGAGCTTTCTATGAAAGGTTCTAAAGGCTCAGTTCTTGCTATGGAACGGACTTCTTCCAAAAGAAAGTCTTATGGAAAGAAAAAGAAGTCTGTGAAAAAGCAAAAGGTAGAAGGATCAAAGAAGAAGAAGGCAGAACCGAAGAAGAAGGTCGATGGCAAAGGAAAGTGTTTCCATTGCAACAGCGACGGCCATTGGAAGCGGAACTGCCCTACTTACCTGGCCACCCTGAAGAACAAGAAGGAAGGTCCTTCTGGAGGTATGCTCGTTATTGAGTCTAACCTTACGGTTTCTTCTGCATCCAGTTGGGTGCTTGACTCTGGTTCTAGTGCTCATCTGTGCACTTCTATGCAGGGTCTTGAGGATAGCAGGAGGCTGAGGGATGGAGACATGATCCTACGCATCGGTAATGGAGCAAGAGTTGCTGCAGTAGCCGTGGGAACATACCCTCTTCGATTACCATCTGGTTTAGACTTAGTTTTAAAAGACTGTTATTATGTGCCTGCAGCTAGCAGGAATTTGATTTCTGTTTCATGCTTAGCACAAGAAGGTTATGTGATCACCTTCTTTAAGGACCATTGTAACATTCTTTATGAAAGAAATAAAATTGCAAATGGTTTCCTTGTTAATGGTCTTTATCAGTTGCATATTGATGTACCTATTTTAACTATCGAGCAAAACGTGAATGCCAAACGACCTAGGGATAGTCCAAACGACAGATATCTATGGCACCTGAGATTAGGTCATATAGCAGAAGATAGGATTAACAAATTGGAGAAAAATGGGCTATTGAGTCCATTGACTTTTGAGTCATATCCAACTTGTGAATCTTGTCTTCAAGGCAAAATGACTAAACTCCCTTTTGTTGGACATGGGGAGAGGGCCACAGATCTCCTTGCCCTAGTACATACTGATGTGTGCGGCCCATTTCGATGTGCCGGCTAGAGGCAATTTTGTCTACTTCATTACCTTTACCGATGATCTGTCTAGGTATGGGTATGTGTATCTTATGAGACACAAGTCTGAAGCTTTTGAAAAGTTCAAAGAATTCAGACATGAAGTAGAAAAACAAACTGGAAAACCCATTAAGGTTCTTCGATCAGATCGAGGAGGTGAATACCTTAGCCGGGAATTCCTAGACTATCTTAAGGAAAATGGCATAGTCTCTCAATGGACTCCACCAGGAACACCTCAACTCAACGGGGTTTCAGAACGGAGAAATCGGACTCTATTGGATATGGTTCGATCCATGATGAGCTTCACAGACCTCCCTGATTTTCTTTGGGGACATTCATTATTAACTTCAATCTATTTACTGAATAGGGTTCCCTCTAAAACCGTTCCTACCACACCGTATGAGATATGGCACGGTAAGAAACCAAGTCTGAGTCATCTCAGAATTTGGGGTTGTCCGGCTTCATGTCAAAAGACAACAAGCGGACAAGTTAGAGTTTAGGTCCTTTAGAGCTCGATTCATAGGATATCCTAAAGAGTCATTAGGATACTATTTCTACATTCCAGAAGACCACAATGTGATTGTGAGTCGACATGCCATATTTCTTGAAAAATAGTTTATTCAAGATAGTGGCATTGGAAAGCAGATTAAGCTTGATGAGAAAGTCTCACAAGCAGAACGAGCTAAGGACCAAGTGGAACCAAATCAGGTTGAGCCAATAAGAACACTACCTCCTCCACCTCGTAGATCGGAAAGAGTTTCCCGTCCCCCTGAAAGATACTTAGGTATTATTTCAGAGGATGTAGAGGAAATGTTCCTCATAGGTAATGGTGCTCATGGTGATGATCCCAAAACCTACAACGAGGCGATATCAGATATCGACTCCGAGAAATGGCTTGAGGCAATGAAGTCAGAAATTGACTCGATGCACTCAAACCAAGTCTGGACCTTGGTAGATCCACCAGAAGGTATAGTACCTATTGGGTGTAAATGGATCTTCAAGAGAAAGATTGGTGCAGATGGGAATGTGGAGACATTCAAGGCTAGACTGGTGGCAAAAGGTTATAGTCAACGCGAAGGCATTGACTATCAGGATACCTTTTCCCCGGTAGCTATGCTAAAATCCATCCGCACATTGCTTGCTGTTGCAGCCTATTTCGATTATGAAATATGGCAAATGGACGTGAAAACGGCATTCCTAAATGGATATCTTGAGGAAGATATCTATATGGAACAGCCGCTAGGTTTCACATCCAGTGATACTGATCACAAGGTTTGCAAGCTGCAAAGGTCCATATATGGACTTAAGCAAGCATCTCGGAGCTGGAACACTCGTTTCAATGATGTGATCAAAAAGTTTGGTTTCATCAAAAATGAAGAGGAACCATGTGTTTTCAAAAGGGTCAGTGGGAGCGCTGTTGTCTTCCTCGTATTGTACGTGGATGACATCCTCCTTATTGGGAATGATATTCCCATGTTGACATCAGTCAAGATGTGGTTGTCCAAGGAATTCTCCATGAAAGACCTAGGTGAAGCATCCTTTATTCTAGGAATTAAGGTCTATAGGGATAGACCGAATAGGATGCTAGGACTTTCACAGAAGATGTACATAGAGGAAGTACTAAAGAGGTTTAGTATGGAAAACTCTAAGAGGGGATTAATACCCTTCAGACATGGTATTCATCTTTCCAAGAAGATGTGCCCCAGCACACCTGAGGAAATAGAACGCATGAGCAAGATCCCTTATGCTTCTGCAATAGGGAGCCTCATGTATGCCATGCTATGTACACGACCTGATATAGCCCATGCTGTGAGTGTCACAAGCAGATATCAGTCAAATCCAGGTGAAGAACACTGGACTTCTGTGAAATGTATCCTTAAGTACTTGAGAAGAACTAAGGATATTATGTTGGTCTTTGGTAACGGAGAACTCCAAGTCCAGGGATACACAGACTCGGACTTCATGTCCGATATAGATGATCGAAAGTCGACATCTGGAAGTCTGTTTGTGTGCAATGGTGGAGCTGTCAGCTGGAAGAGTTCCAAGCAAACTGTGATAGCAGATTCCACCATGGAAGCAGAATATATAGCTGCATCAGAGGCTGCAAAGGAAGCATTCTGGTACAAGAAGTTTGCTGCAGAAATTGGAGTAATGCCATCAGATGCCATTCCTCTTTACTGCGACAACAATGGCGCCATAGCCCTTGCTAAGGAGCCGAGGTCTCACCAGAATCCAAGCACATTGAGCGGCGATACCATCTCATCCGCGATTACCTTGAGAAAGGTTACGTTGAGGTCAAGAGAGTCAACTCCACAGATAATGTGGCAGACCCACTTACAAAGCCGTTGGGCCAGCAGAAGATCGAAGCCCACCTTGAGAAGATGGGACTTAGACTTGTAGCCAATTGGCTTTAGGACAAGTGGGAGATTGTTAGATATATGTGCCCTAGAAGCCAGAATTGGCTGACACTTGTAATACACTTCTAGGGGCAAAATTATAATTTTGACTATAATTAATAAAATGGGTTATTTTCTATCACATATGTGTATTTAGTGTCTGTGATACATCCTTTGAGTTAATGGTAATGATAATTCATATTTTCAAGAGTTGAAAATTTAAGACATGAATAATCATTATTAACTCATAAACATGCTCCCGACCATAGGATCATCACGAGGATGGTGATTGATCCGGAAGGTTGGTGTACGATCGCTTCTCTTTAGTAGATGAGTCTTGAGTCTACGGTGTGGAGACACCGGAGCGAGAGTACAGGTACTCGTTAGAGAACGAGGGCACTGAGCGTGACCACCTCGAGTAGTCATTAGGGAAGTCTACCTTCTCGTCAATGACTGACTCGATGCTGCAGTAGTGTGTCTGGTTCTTTGACCTGAGATGCATCGGCAGTTCACCTTGAGGGTGTTATAGTTTGACTACAACCATTACTCGGTCTCCTAGCCATATGGAACCCTGAGGTGTATGTTGGCTATAGCATGTTCATTGTAGGAACTGGATTGCATCAAGATGGAATCTATCTACCTCGGTGGTAGAGGAGTAGCCCTATGATGATCATGAGAATCAAGTCCAGAAAGCCCATGGCCATGGTAGAGTGAAATAATAGAAAGAGTTTCTATTTAGATTTTCACATTGGACTCGAATCGAATGATTACATCATATGACAGAGACTAGGGTTTGACGAGTTCACCTTAACCCTAATCTGATCGGGGCTCAAGATAGAAGAACTTAATCACACAGGTAGCTGCACCAAGAGGTTCGCATTCAGCTCTGATGGGTTGCCACCATATACTGCTAGGTGTCACTGGTGGATTTTGGGAGCAATTAGAATGATTTAGATGATCGATCATTCTAGCTGTTCGAATCAGAAGAGTTCTGATCCATCGAAAGGAGTTTCGATGATGTCGATGATAGAGATCATGACATATCCCATTACCATACAGAACTGAACCTAACTGGGTCACACAAACAAGGGTTTGAATCTGGTGATCATCAATTGAACTGATCTAGTTCAATTGATCTGAATGAGATTCAATTAGGTTCAAGGAAATCGTGCTAGCACTCGATTGAACCTAACGTTCTTCTTTTACTATCATAAATAAGTTGTCCTGACTGAGCCAAAGGAGTTTGTGCTCAATCAGAGGCCTTCATATGGTCTGACTGGAGGTTGTCCAAGTCAGAAAAGGTTGTCTTATTTTGTAAGACATTACCTGCCATTTTTGGTCACCTGCCATTTCTTGTTCTTTGACTTTGGTCAAAAGTCTACCTTTGACTGGTCAAACGTTGACCATTGACCCTTTGACTTTTGACCACATGTCATGCACCTATTGGAGAGCTGGTGGGGGCCTGTCCCCCTGCCAGAACCTGGCAAGGAGAAGGGCGCACGCCAAGGGTGGCGTGAGCCCAAGTAGGAGGCGCCTAGGAGTCCTTGTTGGACAAGGACTCCACCTCCCTTTTGGATTCCAATCAGAGTTCTACTAAGAATCCAGTTTGACTGGTCTTAGGCGCCCTCTAAGGAGGAATCCAGGGGTCTCTATTCCAACCAATCAGATTTAGATCTGATTTCACAAAGGGTTGTGATTGGTTGAGAGGAAGAGGAGTTGGATCACAAGAGGTCTATAAATAAGACCCTGCGCCCAACCCTAATTCCTAAGTGAATCAATGAGATTTCCCACGCCCCAAGGCTGCCTCTCCCCTCCTTCTCCATGCCATAGTCTCTTCTCCCCTTGCTCTCCACGTCCAAAAGGTGTTTTGGACTTAGGTTGGTGCGATTCAGATCAAGGAAAGGCGATCAAAAGCAAGAAGGCTGCGCTGCTGCAAAAGGACGACTGCAGATCTTCAAAAGAGTTTTGAAGATCCTCCAGATCAGATCCAGATCTGATTTTTGGAGGTGTGATAGAGAAGAAGAGGATCTCCAGATCCAACCCGAGTGGATACCGGTAGAGGCCAGGCGCTTGCGTGGCTAAGATCCAGAACCTTCCGCTGCAATCAGGATCATCTACAGGGTAATAGGATTACCCAAATCAGGTAAATTAAATTTGATTTAATTTATCTTTTTTTATTTTATTTATTAAAATAATAAGAATCAGATCTGAAACATATCAAGATCTGATTAAGATCAAGAGAAAATTTTTGAAATATATCTCTTGATCTAATCAGATCTGGACGAACCTGGACCGGGAAATCAGGATTTCCCTTCAAAAATTGTGATTGATGTGCCGGCTAGAGGCAACTTTGGATGATTTATCTAGGTATGGGGTATCTTATGAGAAGTCTGAAGCTTTGAAAAGTTCAAAGAATTCAGACATTAAGTAGAAAAGCAAACTGGAAAACCCATTAAGGTTCTTCAATCAAATCGAGGAGGTGAATATCTTAGTCGGGAATTTTTGAACTATCTCAAGAAAAATGGCATAGTCTCTCAATGGACTCTACCAGGAACACCTCAACTCAACAGGGTTTCAGAATGGAGGAATCGAACCCTATTAGATATGGTCCGATCCATGATGAGCTTCACAAACCTTCCTGATTTTTTTCGGGGATACTATTTGTTAACTGCTATATACTTACTGAATAGTATTCCATCTAAAATCGTTCCTACCACACCGTATGAAATACGGCATGGTAAGAAATCAAGTCTGAGTCATCTTAAAATTTGGGATTGTTCGGCTCATGTCAAAAGATAATAAGCGGATAAGTTAGACTTTAGGTCCTTTAGAATTTGATATATAGGATATCCTAAAGTCAGTAGAATATTATTTCTACATTCCAGAAGATCATAATATGATTGTGAGTCCACATGCCATCATTTTTGAAAAATAGTTTATTCAAGATAGCAGCATTGGAAAGCAGATTAAGTTCGAAGAGAAAGTCTCACAAGAGCAACGAGCTAAGGACCAAATGGAACCAAATTAGGTTGAGCCAATCCATACACTACCTCCTCCACCTCATAGATCGGAAAGGGTTTCTCATCCCCCTGAGAGATACTTAGGTACTATTTCAGAGGATGTAGAGAAAATGTTCCTCATAGAAAATAGGGTTCATGGTGATGATCCCAAAATCTATAACGAGGTGATATCAGATATCGACTCCGATAAATGGTTAGAGGAATGATGTCAGAAATTGACTCGATGCACTCAAACTAAATCTAGACCTTGGTAGATCCATCAGAAGGTATAGTACCTATTGGATGTAAATGGATCTACAAGAAAAAGATTGGTGTAGATGGAAATGTGGAGACATTCAAAGCTAGATTAATGGCAAAAGGTTATAGTCAACGCGAAGGCATTGACTATCAGGATATCTTTTCGCCAGTAGCTATGCTAAAATTCATTCACACATTGCTTGCTGTTGCAGCCTATTTCGACTATGAAATATGGCAAATGGACATGAAAATGGTATTCTTAAATAGATATCTTAAGAAAGATATCTATATGGAACAGCCGCTAGGTTTTACATCCAGTGATGATGCTCACAAGATTTGCAAGCTACAAAGATCCATATATGGACTTAAGCAAGCATCTCAGAGTTGGAATACTCATTTTAATGATGTGATCAAATTGTTTGATTCCATCAAAAATGAGAAGGAGCCATGTGTCATAAAAAAGATCAGTGGGAGCGTTGTTGTCTTCCTCGTATTGTATGTAGATGACATCCTCCTTATCGAAAATGATATTCCCATGTTAACCATAGTTGAAATGTGGTCATCTAAAGAATTCTCTATGAAAACCTAGGAGAAGCATCCTTTATTCTAGGAATTAAGGTCTAAAGAGATAGACCAAATAGGATGCTAGGACTTTCATAGAAAATATACATAGAGGAAGTGCTAAAGAGGTTTAGTATGAAAAACTCTAAGAGGGGTTTAGTATCCTTCAAACATGGTATTCATCTTTCCAAGAAGATGTGCCCTAGCATACCTGAGGAAATAGAACTTATGAGCAAGATCCCTTATGCTTCAACAATAGGGAGCCTCATGTATGCCATGTTATGTACACGATCTGATATAGCCCATACCGTGAGTGTCACGAGTAAATATCAGTTGAATCCAGATGAGGAATACTGGACTTCTGTGAAATGTATCCTTAAGTACTTGAGAAGAACCAAGGATATATTGTTGGTCTTTGGTAATGGAGAACTCCAAGTCCCGGGGTATACAAACTCAAACTTTATGTCCGATGTAGATGATCGAAAGTCGACATCTGGGAGTCTATTTTTGCACAATGGTGGAGCTGTCAGTTGGAAAAGTTCCAAGCAGACAGTGATAGTAGATTCCACTATGGAGGTAGAATACATCACTACGTCAGAAGCTGCAAAGGAGGCATTCTAGTACAAAAAATTTGCTACAGAGATTGAAGTAATGTCATCAAATGCCATTCCTCTGTACTGCGACAACAATTACACCATAGCCCTTGCTAAGGATCCGAGGTCTCACCAGAAATTCAAGCACATCGAGCGGTGATACCACCTCATCCATAATTATCTCAAGAAGGGTTACGTCGAGGTCAAGAGAGTCGACTCTGCAGACAATGCGGCAGACCAGCTTATAAAGCCGTTGGGCCAGTAGAAGATCGAAGCCCACCTTAAAAAGATGGGAGTGAGATTTGTAGCCAATTGGTTTTAGGTCAAGTGGGAGTGTGTTAGATATGTGTGTCCTAGAAGCCAGAATTGGCTGACACTTGTAATATACTTCTAAGGGCAAAATTATAATTTTGACTATAAATAATAAAATAAATTATTTTCTATCACATATGTATATTTAGTATCTATGATACATTCTTTGAGTTAATGGTAATGATAATTCTTATTTTCAAGAGTTGAAAATTTAAAATAAGAATTTTCATTATTAACTCATAAAATGCTCTTGACCGTAGGATCATCATGATGATGGTGATTGATCCGAAAGGTTAGTGTACAATCGCTTCTTTATAGTTGATGAGTCTTAAGTCTATGGTGTAGAGACATTGGAGTAAGAGTATAGGTACTCGTTAGAGAATGAGGGCACTGAGCGTGACCACCTCGAATAGTCACAAGGAAGTCTACCTTCTCGTCGATGACTGACTCAAAGCTATAGTGGTATGTCTGGTTCTATGATCTGAGGTGTATTGGTAGTTCACCTTGAGGATGTTATAGTTTGACTACACCATGACTCGGTCTCCTAGCCATTCGAAATTCTGAGGTGTATGTTGGCTATAGCATGTTCATTGTAGGAATTGGATTGCACCAAGATGGAATCTATCTACCTCGGTGGATGAGGAGCAGCCCTATGATGATCATGAGAATCAAGTCCATAAGCCCATGGCCATGGCAAAGAGTGAAATAATAGAAAGAGTTTCTATTAAGGTTTTCACATCGAACTTGAATCAAATGATTAAATCATGTGATAGGAATTAGGGTTTGACGAGTTCACCTTAACCCTAATCTAATCGGGGCTCAAGATAGAAGAACTTAATCACACAAGTAGCTGCACTGAGAGGTTCATTTTCAGTTTTGATGGATTGCCACCATATACTACTAGGTGTCACTGGTGGATTTTGGGAGCAATTAGAATGATTTAGATGATCGATCATTCTAGTTGTCTGAATCATAAAAGTTTTGATCCATCGAAAGGAGTTTCGATGATGTTGATGATGGAGATCACGATATTTCTTATTACCATACAGAACTAAATCTAACTGGATCACACAAATAAGGGTTTAGATCTAGATATCATCAATTGGACTAACTCAGTTCAATTGATTTGAATTACATTCAATTACGTTCAAGAAAATCGTGCTAGCACACGATTGAGCCTAACATTCTCCTTTTTCTATCATTAAAAGTTATCTCGACTGAGCCAAATGAGTTTGTGCACACTCAGTTATCTTTACCTGGTTGACTGGAGCTTATCCAGATCAAAAAAGGGTTATCTTAATTTATGAGATAAATTTGAGATAATATCTACCATTTTCTATCACCTACTAATTCTTGTCCTTTGACTTTGGTCTACGTTGACCTTTGACCCTTGGACATCTGCCCATGTGTCATGCACTTATTGGAGAAGTAGATAGGGGCTTATCCTCTTACTAGATTTTGGAAAGAAAGGGGTGCATACCTAGGATGGCGTGCACCCATGGATAGGGACGCCTGGAGTCCCATATGGATGGGACTCCAGGTTGCTTCTTAGATTCAAACTAGGTGACCCTCACCTATAGACTTTGACTAGTCTTAGGCACCACCTAAGGATGAATCTATGGATCTCTCATCTGATTGGATCAGGTGATGTCATCCCATGAATCAAATTTAGATCTGATTGCATGAAGCAACGTGATTGGTCAGGGTGATGTGGCACTACGTGGCACGGCAGGGTCTATATAAAGACCTATCTGCACCCAACTTTGATAGAACTTTCTCCTAGCCACCCCACAAGGCTACTCCTCTCCCTCCTCCATGCCACCTTTCTAATCCTCTCTCTCCTCTCCACACCCAAGGAAGTTAATCCTTCAGATTAGTGTGATTCAAGCAAGAAAAGGCTGATGAGAAAGGAAGAAAGCAACACTACTACAGAGACGACAGTAGATCTTCGAAAGAATTTTTGAAGATCCTCCGAATCAAATCCAGATCTAATTTTTGGAGATATGATAAAGAAGGAGAAGATCTCCAGATTCAGCCTGAGTGGATATTGGTAGAGGCCAGGTGCTTGCGTGGCTAGATCCAGAACCTCAGGCCATCAACAGATCATCAACGGATAATTGGATTATCCATATCAAGGTAAAACTAATTTAAATTTAATTTAATTTAATTTTTTTATTTATCAGATCATAAAATTAGATCTAGAAAATGTTAGATCTAATTTAGATCTAAAAAAAAATTTTGAAATATGCCTCTTGATCGAATCAGATTTGAATGAATCTGATCTGAAAAATCAGGATTTCTCCTTCATTAGAATGATTTGGATGATCAATCATACTAGTTGTCTGAATCAAAAAAGTTTTGATCCATCGGAAGGTGTTTTGATGATGTCGATGATAGAGATCGCGATATATCCGATTACCATATGGAATTGAACCTAATTGGATCACAAAAATAAGGATTTGTATTTGGATGTCATCAATTAGACTAACCTAGTTCAATTTATTTGAATAAGATTCAATTAGGTTCAAGAAAATCATGCTTGCACACGATTGAGCCTAATGTTCTTCTTTAATAATCATTAAAGCTTGTCTCGACTGAGCCAAATATTTTTGGGCTCACTCAGAAATCTTTATTTGGTCTAACTAGAGCTCGTCCAGATCAGAAAGGATTATCTTAATTTATGAGAGAAATTTAAGACAACACCTACCATTTTTGGTCACCTGCTAATTCTTGTTTTCGGATATTGATCAAATGTTGACCCTGAACACTTGGACATCTACCCATGTGTCATGTGCCTATAGGACCTGGGGCCTTGTCCCCCTGCTAAATGCAGATAGGAAGAGGGTGCATGCCTAGGGAGGTGTTCACCCCATGAGTATAAAGGAGTCCCATACAGATGGGAGTTCAGGATTGCTTCAAGGGATTAAACTCTATGGCACCAAAAACTCTTGTTTAACCCAGTCTTGGTGCCACCTTAGGAGGATTTTAAGGATCTCTCATCTGATTGGATCAGATGATGTCGTCCCACCAATCAGATTTAGATTTGATTGCTCAAAGGGCGGTGATTGATCGGGATGATGTGGCACTGCATGGCACAGTAGGGTCTATATAAACCCTATCCGCACCTAGGTTTTTAATGCTTCTACCTTTAGCCCATGCCACAAAGCCTCTCTCCTTCCTTCTTCATGCCACCCTCTGGTCCTCTCTCTCCTCTCCATGCCCAAGAGGTTTTGGGCATGAATAAGGTGCGATCCAAGCAAGTGAAAGGCGCTAGGAAAGAAAGAAGGCAACACTGCTGCAAGAGACAACGATAGTTCTTCAAAAGAAGTTTTGAAGACCTTCAAGATCAGATCTATATTTGATTTTTGGAGGATTGATTGAAAAAGAGAAGATCTCCATATCCTGCCAGAGTGGATACTGGTAGAGGCCAAGTGCTTGCGTGGCTACATCTAGAACCTCAGGCAAACATCGAAATCATCATAGGATAATTGGATTACCCAAAATAAAGGTATAATTAAATTAGATTTAATTTTTATTTTTTATTTTATTTTTATTATTAGATTAATAAGATCAGATCTGAGGAGTTTCAGATCTGATTAGGATCTCAAAGAAAAAATTTTTGAAATATACCTCCTGATCCAATCAAATCTAAACGAACCTGATCCAAAAAATAGATTTTTTTCTTCAAGTAGCTAATCCGCAAGCAAACAATGAGGCCGAGGTAACTAACAGGACTCTATTGCAAGGCATAAAAGTAAGACTTGAAAGGGCAAAAGAAACTTGGGCAGATGAACTTTATCATGTTCTCTAGGCTTATAGAACTGTCCAAAGGTTGCTAATTGGGGAGACTCCATTTGCTTTGGCTTTCAGGATGGAAGTGGTCATCCCAATAGAACTTAAACTTCTTTCAGCACGAGTCGTAGTATTCAATGAATAGTGGAACTCGCAAGACCTTTGAGGCAACCTTGACTTGTTGGAGGGAAAATGAGAAGAGGCTCAAATTCGGATGGCGGCTTACAAAGAAAAAGTGGTATGCTATTACAATTTCAGAGTTAGAAGTAAAGCACTCAAGGTGAGGGACCTGATACTTCGACAAGCAGATATCTCACAACCTCAGAATCAAGAAAAGTTTGCTCCAAATTGAAAAGGCCCTTATGAGGTCATTTAAGTCTTCCGACCAGGAACTTAAAGGAGCTGTTCTCCCATGCCCATGGAACTCAGAAAATTAATGAATGTACGATCAATAATCCCATTTTCAATAAAATTTTCTTACTTTAACATCATTGTCTTTGGTACAAAAACTATGCGACGATAAAAAATTATTCAACCAAACTTCATTCTCAAAACAAAGTAGAAGGCTTCCAATTCTTAAACAAGAGGTTAACATCATCTTAATGAGGGTGAAGGCCTTTGGTTATCTAAGATAGGAGGAAATGGGGAGAGGTCTTCTCAATGATCCTTGAATGCCCTAACAACCTTGTCAGAAATAGGAGAACCTCATCCTAACAAGGGTAAAAGCTAACCATGTTAGAAATAGAAGGAAAACCTTGTCCTAGCATGGTTGAAGACCTCCAGTTATCTAAGATAAGAGGAAATGGGGAGAGACTTTTTCAACGGCTCTTCAGTGCCCTAGTAACCTTGTTAAGAACTTCAATGCCCTACCAACCTTATCAGGAACAGGAGGAGAACCTCATCTTGACAAGGGTAAAAGCTAACCACATCAGGAACAGGAGGAAAACCTCAACCTAATGTAGATGAAGATCTTCGATTTTCTAAGATAGAAAAAAATGAGGAGAGGCCCTCTCAATGGCCCTTCAGTGCCCCAACAACCTCGTTAGGAATAGGAGAAGAACCTCATCCTGACAAGGGTAAAAGCTAACCACGTTAGGAACAAGAAAAAAACCTTATCCTAACATTGGTGAAGACCTCTAATTATTCAAAACAAGATGTTATCTTCAAGATGATGTCCACATTGAGCACGACGAAAAAATGAAAAAATCAATATAAATCAAATCCAGGCAATGCAGAAAGACAATTGAAGAAAACATCATTCCATTGAAGTTGAAGTTCATTACAAATGAAGGTCTACAAGAACAAGTACAAAAAGAAGATTGGACGAAGTCCTAAGAAGGATCAAATTCTTCAAACTTCGGACTATCGGCCCCTGCCATCACTAAAGACTGCTTCAACCCATTGATTTCTTCCTCAAGCTCCTTCCTCTTTAGCAAGCTCTCACAAAATAATTTATCAGACCTTCCGCAATCATCTTCTGACTATGTAGTCTCTTCCTTAGAATTGTCGATTCGGTCTCCACATTTTTAACAGCCTTCTGTTCGTAGGTTAGTTGGATCTTCAGCAGCTATAGTTTGGCCTTCTACTTTCCATAGTCTTAGAGAGATCACCTAAGGTCCTCCTCAAAGAGGCAATTTTCTCCTATTCTTTTCCCACACCGGCTTGTTGATTATTGGCTAACTGCTTTTGGAGATGGATCAACTCACTATTGGCGACTCTAAGCCTCTATTCAAGCTGGAAAATTTTCTCCATCCAACCGAATCTATAGTCATTATACGCGCTTTCAGCATCATGAAGCTGCTTCTGAAGGTCAGAAAATTTTTTCAACCAATCCCAACCATATTGCATCTTGTTAAAGGACCACAACGAGCTCCCCTCCAATAGCTGAATCTTTTCTCTTGCTGCATTGAGCTCGATCTCGAAGGAACTAACTTTTGAGGTTAACATCCAAGATTTATCGCTAGCTCGCTTCTTGATCTCTTCGAGTTCTACTTCAAAATCGCTTTTCTTTCTAATATAGTCCATGAAATCCTTTTTATGTGCTTGACGGAGATGGGTGATCTCGATAGTAATCTCTGAATAGTTTTTCCTTGATTTTTGAAGTTCATCTTCAACTTTATTTAATTTCTTTTTAGTATGACGAACTTCCTTCTCTAAATGCCTAATATGAGTTTCTAGGGAGATACCCTGAGGTAGACGATTAGCTTCAATAGGAGACTACATTTAATGTGTAAAAAATATCACAACATGAAGGGATTGCAAAAGAGAAACTTGTTTTCATTAATAAAAATATTTTTGGATATAGGGAAAAGTAGAGATAAAAAGAAAAGGAGAAAATGTACAATGATCAAAAGTTTTGACCTCGAGAGGCATGGTGGCGGACGAAGTTGGAGTATTCTCTACGACCTCAGGCTTTGGAGCAAGCTCGGGAGCTGCGACAGCAGGTTTGAAGGTTTTGGGGCTAGGTTCGACAATTGGGGAGGCAACACCAGCATTGGAGGGACATGCTTCATCGTCGGGCTCCTCTGTTAGAAAATCAAGATCCATGTCCAAGAATTTCTTCACGATCCTCTCCATGCAGACGTCGAACCCCTTCAAAAAGGCCTCTTGGGTAAAGGCAATCTTGATATCCTCCATTGTCTTGGAGGACTTGAAAGCCTCAACAACCCACTCTTTCTCAGCGTCGATCTCCTCAGCTCTCTTCCTTTTGTCCTCTTCGAGGGTCAAAGCAGCCTTCAGTCCTACTGATGCCTGTTCCTCCCTCAGTAATGCTTTTCGAAGGCACTTGATCTCGGCAGACTGAACTTCCAAAGCCACCTTCAAATGATCGACCTTGGCTTGAACACCCTTAATTTCCACCTGGGCTTCCTAAAGGGCTCTTGAAGCCTCGACTTGGTAGAGACTTGCTGCTTCTGAGTGAGCGTACAAGTAGTGCCCCAGCTACAAAACAAAAGAAAAAGCAAATCATGGCTTTGAGGTATATTGACATTCAATCAAGCTAGGGAGAGATCGATTACCTTGAGAAAGGTAGCAAAGATTCTTCAAACCTCTCCGCACTTTTAGTCTGAACCATCTTCTCAATGATGTGTGGGGGGACACTTTCCTCCATCAAAGAATGAATGACCTCCCGATCATCCAAAGAACCCTACTCCTGGCCAGAGCTCTCGCCACCAGAGGTTCCGACCTTCCTCCTGACCTTCTTGGCAATAGTCTTCTTCTTCTTCTCCACTACTTCTCCTTGCTCAGGAGGTGCGGGGATGGTGGTTTCATCGGGCAAGGTCAGGCTTGGTGTGGCCATGGCAGTTTTTGGATCAGGAGCAGCCTGGGTCAGCATGGTCGAGCTCGTTTCTTCAATGCTAGTCCTTTTCGATGACTTCCCTACCGAACCATCCTTCCTCTTAAGGGTTGTGATTCTCTTTGACAGACGATCTAGCACCGTAGTCATTACTGCGATAGTAAAAATCAAGGTTAGAAGAAAGAATAAGGTATGATTGATAAGTTGCAGAAAATCACCTACCGGATCAAGGGGACTAAGGCCAAGGTTAAACAAGGTTTGATTATCCAGCAGGTCGGATATCAGAGGAGCTTGGTAATCCCTTAGCTTGCTAGCCGAGTCTCGATCTTATTTTTCTAGCTCAGGAGCTTGGCAGACTGAGTCTCTCAAATCACCCCATGAAGGAAGCCCTAATTCCAAAGAAGAACATAAGACGAAAAAGAATTTTTCTTTTCAGTTATGAATGGAAGGAGCGCCCTTAAGCAATCCCTTCTTGCCAAGTTGGGGGGAGACATACCACCAATCCTTGGTAGTAGGATGATGTTTGAAAGTAAAATAGTTGTGGAACAAGAAAATTGTAGGTCGGACCTCGGCCAGGATACATAAAGAAAGAAATCCTATGATGAACCTAAATGAGTTCGGTACCATGGAGGCAAAAGAGATATTCAAGAACCTAAAAGGACTATTATGAAGGGAGGAATCAGAAGCTGAAGTCCAACGTGAAGAGCCTCAGTATATAAACTAAAATGATCGGGGGGAGGGGAGCAGGCTCAGTCGCTGGGTTTGGAAAGTTCAAGTTCGTACTTTGAAGGTATCCCATACTGGATCCTTATCAAAGAAAGATCTTCATAATGAACTGTATAGGGAATAGTGTTAGGGACAAGAGGGATGAGGTGCTTCTATGGGTTCGATTTCCTTAAGAGTTGGATCCATTAGGCTTGGATTGGCCAAACTCCCTGAACAAGTCGATCAAGATTTTCCAATAGACATATGGATCAAACTAAACTTAAAAAGAAAAACTAAAAAAATAGGAAAAATAAAAGACAATCTCTTTGAAGAAACCAAGGGATCAGGAAATGAAAAAGCATCAAAATGATCGAAAAGAGGGTTTGGAACTAACCTAGGTTGGTTGAGAAGAACAGGAAGACAATCAGTAGGACAAAAATCGGATGGAAAAGCACCTATGATCGGAGGAAATGGCGGAAAAAATTGAAGCTCTTAAATAGGAAGAAAGAGAAAACCAGACGAGGGAAAGAAAGACTCAGTCAAAATAAGGTGCCAGAGAAGGAAGCAGAGCTTAAATATCCGAGGGAGGCCTAAGGCGATTATGATTGCAAGTCTTCTCCATCCGATCTTCGTTCAACACATGCTCCACTCATCATGACAAAGAGCAGATGGCTGGCAGAGCTTTAATGGCATCGTGCGTTGGGCACCTCTTCGATGGGAGTTTTAAAAAATTATCTTTTCGAATCATCTCGTATTAAAGAAGCTTCTGCGCCAATGTGGATAATGCCAAAACTTTCCACCCTACAAATGCGGGAAATCAAAAGGGGACTTTGGCAATCGTGGTTTTGGTACTCCCTTCTTTCGAATTTTGAACTCAAAAGTTGAGAGACTTATTTTGGGAATAAAGTTGCTCCTACCAAAGTTCGGCAAGATGTCTAGTCTCAGGGTGACCCCATCCGATGGTGAAGACCATGATCGAACTTCGACGAATATGAATTCTTGCTCCAATTCATTCTAACATGGCTAAACTTCAGCTCGTAAATGTCGGATGATCTTCTCAGCTTTGATTATCAGATCTTTAAGATAATCATAAAATCTGAAAGGCATCTCGGACCTCATCCGGACGAACTTGAATAGTGAAAACAATCGTCTAAGCAGTTAGCTAAATATTTAGCTAAGTATTCGAACCCTGCATAGTCTAGCCCGACTGACCTTGAAGCTCGTTGAACTTCTTTCCAATCGGGCCTTCTTTAAGCCAAATCTCATCATTACAATTGGGTCTCACATCAAGGATCTCAGGCTGGCAGAGCTTTTCTGATGAACTTCTATACCTTGCTGTAAGTGGTAGATCTTGGCATTCCTATATCAAGAACCTTGGGTGTGCAAGCTAGAGTTAGCAAAAGGACCTCATCATCGAAAATAATTATTCTCTTGTGGATGATCTTGAGGATAGCTGAACTCCAAAGGAGCAGTTGAGACTCACTAGTGTTCTGATTATGTCCGCCTATCCTAGCTACCAGTCAATCCCTGATTACTATTGATCCAGACGAACTTGTTCCAACCACCAAGTGAACTCCTTTCAGTCGAACTCCTTTTAGTTGAAGCATCTTTTGGTGGTTGAACTATCCACCTTGCATTCTGAGCATCAATTGAGCGGACTTAAACAAAAGAAGGACCTCGTAATCTATACAAGTTCAACTCCCAACTCAGTAAATATCTGCCAACCTACGGACAACCTCAAAAATGATTGAACCTCTCCAAAATTATTGGGATATAAAGTTCTTTACTGTTAACAGCTTGCTCATAGGCATAATAGTTCTAACCGAACTACAGCTATTAATCTCCAACGAACTAGCAAGTCATGACAACAGACACCACCCTCTATAACAAACTTTACGTGGCCCCGAATGGTTCACTAGCAAGTAGTTACAGCTATCACCATCGATTTGTTACAAGCTCTATCTATATAAGGAACCCTCCAGATATGTTTTTTATCTAAGCTCAAAATTCTACTAAAATTCTCTAGAGTCCTCAATTTTGATTGATCGAAGAGCTGACTTGACCATCGGAGGGTCCTGCTGGACCCGCCCCTACCTCTGGTCCAAACTTGTTTCGTAGATCCAGACGGTGATCTTATCTTCTCTAACTCTAGCTCTTTTCGACGTCCACAATTTTCTACACCAACACGTGTTTATATATCCACAAATGATATAAGAATTATAATTGGATTATAATTTCTATCCCTTTGTATAATATAAAGGAAGGGGTGGCAGTTGAGTCTGGTCAGGTCGGAAATGGGTCATGTCAACGCAAGTTGGGCCAGAAAATTATCTACCCAAATTCGACCTATTTATTAAATGGGTCAAAAATTCAACCTAAATGTAACCTTTTTATTAAATAGGTAATCTGACCCAACCCACTTAACTCAATAATTAAATAGGTTAAGTGGTTAGATGGGTTAAATGGGTTAAACAGATTAAATAGGTTGGGTTAAATAGGTCAGAAATAGGTTAATTAGATTTTAAACACGTTAAACACATCTTAAATGGGTTAAATGAGTTAAACAGGTTAAATGGATTAAATAGGTTATCTAACTTAACCCAACCTAAATATTAAATGGGTTAAATGGGTCAGACATCTAAAACCCAAATTTGATCCAAATATTAAATGGGTTAAACGGGTCGATGTATTTATGACCCAAATCCATTTAGCCTAAAACCAAACCTATTTATGACGGATTGAATGTGTCGGGTTGGTGGGTTGGATCATATTTTGCTAGCCCTATACGAAGGATGGATAGTGAAGGATGGATGAGAGAGAGGATGGATGGATCTTTCATCTATCCTCCCATATATTTGGTGAAACATGGAAGGATGGATGGGAATGATTTCTCTCTCTATTTGATATCAAATGAATAAAAGGGAGGATGAATGATAATTGTATGATAGTTTTACCAAACCATCCTTTGATAAAAGTATTATTGTTATCAATTTATAACACCATTTATACTAAAAAAATTGATAAATATAAAAATTTATAATCTTTATAATTTAAAATTATATAAAAATATATAAATATTTAATTTAATTAGTTTAATAAATAATATTACAAATTAATTATATATGAACATGTTTATGTATATATTAGTTATATAAATAACTAATTAATTTATACTATAATTTAAATAGTTACTTAATGTTATATAAATAGTTCACTAAAAATAGTTGTTGACACGAAATCTAGCCATCACTGAAGTCGAAGCTGGATTTAGAGAGGACGAGATCGCCGTTGGGATCTATAAAATAAGTCTTGTTCGGAGTTTGGGGTGGTGGCTCTGGCAAGACCCTCCGATGATCAAGTCAGCTCTGTCGACCAATAGAAATGGAATGCATAGAGAGATTCTAGTAGAGTTTTTAGAAAAAGAAGGAGAGCTTCTAGAAGAAAGCATATCTGAAGGATCTCTTATATGGACGAACTCTATAACAAGCTAATAGTGACAACCATAACCATCTGATAGTAGGCCATTCAGGGCCACGTGGAGTTTGTTACAGGGGATAGTATCTGTTGTCACAAGAGAAGCTTGTGTGCATGGGGAACCCCCACTTTCGAGCTCTCGACCCAATGATGTTCTTGCCACAACCCTCTTCTTCTTTTTCTCCATGGATCGGAGAGACTGGAGGGGAGCAGATGGAGCAACCTCTTAGACGGGGTTGGCTTGGTATGGTGGTAGGATAGGCTCGAGGGTGGGCATGGCTGGATCAGCATGGCATGGCTGGACTCACCAATGCGGGCATTTTTTGGAAGAGTCCCCGGTGGGGCCACCTTTCCTCTTGAGAGATTTAAGTCCCTTAGTCAGACGGCTCGCTCTTCAGAAGTCATCTTTGAAAAGGATAAAGATCTAAGTTAGGAAAGATCAAAGTATTTGGAGGAGTCAATCTGAACTGGGAGAAATCTGGAAGACTTTTGGAGAAGTCTGACTGAAGAAAAAGTTCAGTCAGTAGGAGTTTGATTGTTAGAGGAGTCTGTCTGAAGAAGAAGTTTAGAAGGAATTCAACTACTGAAAGAGTTTAGCTGAAGAAGAAGTCTGGAAGGAGTTCGACCATTGGAGGAGTCCGACTGAAGGAGAAGGAGAAGCCTAGAAGGAGGAGTTCAACTATTGGAGGAGTCTGACTGAAGGAGAAGTTTGAAAGGAGTCCGACTGTTGGAGGAGTCTAGCTGAAGGAGAAGTCTGAAAGAAGTTCGACTATTGGAGGAGTCCGACTAAAGGAGAAGCCCGAAAGGAGTTCAACTATTGAAGGAGGAGTCTGGCTAAAGGAGAAGTTCGAGATGAGTTCGACTATTGAAGGAGTCTGGTTGAAGGAGAAACCCAAAAGGAGTTCGACTGTGGGAGGAGTCCGACTGACTGAAGGAGAAGTTTGGAAGGAGTTCAACTACCGGAGGAGTCCAGCTGAAGGAGAAATTTGGAAAGGAGTTCGATCATTGGAGGAGTCTGACTGAAGGAGAAGTCCGAAAGGAGTTCAACTATTGAAGGACTTTAGCTGAAGGAGAAGTCCAGAAGAAGTTCGATCGTTGGAGGAGTCCAGCTGGAGGAGAAGCCTGGAAGGAGTTTGACTATTGGAGGAGGCCTGAGGTTTAACCATGGAGGCTGCTGTCGGATGGGATCCTTCTGAGATCAAGCATCCAGCCGAACTTTGGTAGGAGTGGATTTATCCCCAACACTAGTCCTACTCCCAAGTTTGAAGTTCAAGGAAAGGAAGTACCGAGTGTGACTATCGAAGTCCCTTTCCATTTTCTACGCTTGCTAGGGTGAGGCGTTTCTTGGTGCTTCTGCATCGGCATCGAAGCTTCATAAATTTAAGGTGACCCATAGAGACGCCTTTGGAGCTCCACGCCAAAACTCCACCCAAGGTATGGCATCATTATTGGCCTATCCACCATCAGTCTCTGCCATGATAGAGGAGGCACGCATTGGCTATAGACCGATCGAAGGGCATTCGGAATCATAACTGCATAGAATCCTTAGGGCTATTTAACCCATTTTCTTCTCCGAAGTCATTACCTCTCCTAAAATCTTCTTCCTCTTCTTCTGGTTTTCTTCTCTCCATCGTAAGAGAGCTCAGAATTTTTCTTCTGCTTTCTTTGATCCCAGGTGTTCTCCCGTCCGTCTTCTGTGGCCTTCATCGTCTCCTTACCTCTTCCAATCGACTTAGGTCAGCTTTGCTATCCTTTCCCGAGTTATTCCTACATTCTCTACTTTCCACTCCTCAGGTCACTTTGTAGAAGTTTTTTGCACTTCATTTTTTTAGCTTTTCGAGCATTTTTTATAATTTTGCTTTGATCGAGATGTCCACCGAGGAATCCTGATCAACCTGCTCAGGAAGTTCGGCTCCTCTAGCCTTAGCGAACCTATCTCCTAGAGAGGTCAAGCTTTCTAAGTTGCCCCCTCCTTTCTTTGCATTGGTAGTTATTGCCTGCGAACTTCGACCTGACAATCTTTCGTTAGTTAGGATTCAGTTCGGTATTCCCTCTGAATACTAGCTCAAACTTCTCGGACCCAACAATGGGGCCTACTCTCTGCCTCTCAACCGAACCTGCCTATATTTAGAGGCTCTTTGGGCTGTGCTTAGGTTATCCTTACCCCCTTTCATGGCCAACCTGTTTAGATTTCTCAACATCTTCCTTGCTCGTATGGCGCCGAACTTCTTTAGGTTCATCGTAGGATTTCTTTTCTTATGTACTATGGTAGGCGTCCAACCTACCATTTTCTTATTTCGGACTTTCTTTATCTTCAAACACCACCCGACTACTAAGGATTAGTGGTATGTGTCCCCCTAATTCAGCAGAAAGGGATTACTTAAGGGCACCCCCTCTTCCATCTATGGCTGGAAGGAGAAATTCTTCTTTGTCTCAAACCCATCCTTAAGATTAGGACTTCCTCCATGGGGGGAGATAAGGAACTCAATCCACCGAGCTCCAGGGCTAGAAAGCAAGGATCAGAGTTTGGCCGATACATTGAAGGGCTTTAACGTTCCACCAATCCCCAACCTTTTGGATGAGCAGATCCTATTTAACTTCGGCCTCAGTCTCCTAAATTTGGCATATAGTCTTTTTTTTTTTGTTCGATTGTGGGGTGTTCTTTGTCCAGACCTTGGCTTTTCTTTGATCTTTCCTAACTTAGATTTTTATCCTTTTCAAAGATGACTTCTGAAGAGCGAGCCGTCTGACTAAGGGACTTAAATCTCTCAAGAGGAAAGGTGGCCCCACCGGGGATCTTCCAAAAAATGCCCGCATTGGTGAGTCCAGCCATGCCATGCTGATCCAGGCCATGCCCACCCTCGAGCCTGCTACCACCATACCAAGCCCAACCCCGTCTAAAGAGGTTGCTCCATCTGCTCCCCTCCAGTTGGAGGAAGCCATGGAGAAAAAGAAGAAGAGGGTTGTCGGCAAGAACATCGAAAGGAGGGTCGAGAGCTCTGAAAGTGGGGGTTCCAACCAAGAACAAGCTTCTCTAGATGATCAAAAGGTCATCCAATCACTCATGAAGGGGAGTATTCTTCCCCACATTATGGTGAAGATGCTGCGGAGGGGCGACGTCGAGAGATTCGATGAGTTCTTTATCACCAATCTTGAGGTAGTCTTCTCTCTCATAATCTTGGTCTAGGGTCTTTTCCATTTTTGAAGTTAGGGTTTCCTAATTTTAACTTGGTTTCCTACTATAGCTTGGGCATTATCTCTTCGCCCATTTTGAGGTGGGCCAAAGCCTCAAAGGCCCTCGAGGAAGCTCGTGCAGAGGCCGAGAAGGCCCAGGCCAAAGTCAAGAGCATGATGGTGGCTTCGAAAATACAATCGATCGAGGTTGAGCACCTTTAGGAAGAGTTGAGGGTGGAGCATGAGGAGACGATGAACTTAAGGACTGCCTTGGCTCAGGAGGAAGAGGAAAAGAGGAAGGTGCAAGAAGGGGTTGGTGCAGTGGTGAAGCGAGTGGTCAAAAGCTTTAAGTCCTCTAGGGACATAGAGGATATTAAAATAGCTTTTGCTCAGGAGGCCTTCATCGAGGGGTTCTAGATCTACTTGGGGAGGGTCGCTGAGAATTTTTTCGAGGTAGATTTGGACCTCTTGATGGAAGAGCATGGTGACAGAGTCAATCCTTCATCCCTTAGGGTCAGAGTTGTCTCGGCTGACGTCCCTTCTTCTTCAGCCATTGGAGCTATCCTGGAAGCTCCCGAACCCATCGCTGCAGCACCCGAGCCTACCTACAGATCGAACGTGAATGAAGTTCTCCTGTGGCCGAGCTGCCTGAGGTCTAAATTCCCGAAGATCATGTAGCTTTCTTTTTTTTTTCTTTATGCTGATGTATTTAAAAACATCCAAGTAAATGAAAGATAAATCTTTTTCTAGCCTTACACTTTGTATTATCATTTAAATGGTATAGAATGCTCTTAATGACCTAGGTCATGACTGCCCTCTTCCAGTTGATGTCGATCCTTTGCCTTGTGGGGTTCCGATTAAACCACTGATTAGGAGCTTGAAGGAGATTCATTGCTTGAAGAATAAGTTGAGAAAAATTGAGGATGATCTCTAAGAATTGAGGAAGAACGCTTTGAAGGCGACTGTCGAAGTTACCCACCTTAGGAACCTACATAGGAAGGACTCTACCAGTTTCAACATTCGAAAGGGCAGCTTCGAGAAAGAAATGGCCGAACTGAGAAGAAGCGCCAGCAACAAGTCTTGGGGGTTAATAGTAAAGATCAGCTCCCTTAAGATCGACCTTATGGCGGTAAAGGAAAAAATTCAACTACTCGAGAAAACTTCATCATAGTCTACCAATAGGGCCCGGTACAATCAAGACTGGTCCAAGAGATTCTCCAAACTTTAGAAGCAACTCCATGATGCCGAAAACTGGCATAATGAGTATAAGCTAACTTGGTCGAAGGAAGTGACCAGGCTCGAGCATGAGCTTCGGGCAGCTAACAGACAAGTGAACCATCTCCAACAACAACTGACTGATGGTTGGTGGGCTGTCTCTAGTGGAGAATCGAAGGAGATTGCCTCCTTAAAGAAGACCAATGGCGATCTTTCAGAGGCTATCGGGACAGAGAAAGCCGAAGTTCAGCAGTTGAAGCTCCAACTGATCTATGAGCATCAAACCATCCAAGATGTGAAGGCCGAGTCTGAGGTCCTAAGGAGGCAGCGATGGGAGTTTGAGGGCCAGTTTAGGCATATCAATAGAGTATACATAGACAATTTGTATAAAAAGAAAGAATATGAGGAAGAAATCATTAGGTTGAAGCAGGCTTGGTGATGGCCAACGTCGATGACCCAAAGTCTAAGGAGTCTGATCCATCTTAAGGCTTCACCTTCTTTTATATATATATATTTTTTGTAATCGATCTTGCCGATCCCTACTGCATTGGCTTTCTTGTAATATGTAGTCAGTATGACTGACCTCCATCCTACTTGTAATAAATTTAAACTTATAATAAAATAATATCTTATCCATCATTGCCTCATGTGAATGCAATGCTCACCTTCGACCCTTCTCTCTCTCTTTTTCTTTTTTACTCTTGTTAGGATGAGGTTCTCCTCCTGTTCCTAATGAGGCCATAGGGGTATATTAGGATCGGTGTCAAGGCCTCTCCCCTTATCCCATCTAAAGCAAATGAGGTCTTCAATTTTGCTCAAGTTTGGACGAGGTTCTCCTCCTATTCCTAATGGACTGTAGGGGCACATTAGGACAGTTGTCAGGGTCTCTCACCTCATCTCATCTAAAATGAACAAAGTCTTTGACTTTACTCACATTAGGATGATGTTTTTCTCCTATTCCTAACAGACTGTAGGAGTACATTAAGACCATTGTCAGGGCGTCTCCCCTCATCTCATCTAAAATGAACGAGGCCTTCGACTTTGCTCACATGAGGATGAGGTTCTCCTCCTGTTCCTAATGGGCTGTAGGAGCACATTAGGGCTATTGTCAGAGCCTCTCACCTCATCTCGTCTAAAATGAATGAGACCTTCGACTTTGCTCATGTTAGGATGAGGTTCTCCTCCTGTTCCTAATGGACTGTAGGAACATACTAGGGCCATTGTCAGAGTCTCTCCCCTCATCTCATCTAAAATGAACGAGGCCTTCGACTTTGTTCTCATTAGGATGAGGTTCTCCTCCTATTTCTAATAGATTGTAGGGGCACATTAGGACCATTATCAGTGCCTCTCCCCTCATCTCGTCTAAAATGAATGAGGCCTTCAACTTTGCTCATATTAGAATGAGGTTCTCCTCCTGTTCCTAACATGGCCGTATTTATCATGAGATTAAGTTCGGGGGGTAGTCCCCCTTTATTATCGATATTCAACAAAGATTAGGGTGTTGATGTAGGGAGATTTCATTGCAATCAAATCATCGGTAATACATTTATAGATTTTCCAAATTTCATGATCGAGGTAGGTCTGCCCCTTCGAATTTCTTCAAGTAGTATATCTCGGGTCGGATGACTTTCATGACCTTGTAGGGTCCTTCCCAATTTGGGGCAAGCTTCTCCTGAGGCTGAGAGATGGCAGCTCGACGAAGCACTAAGTCTCCAACTCTGAACATTTTATCTTTAACTTTGGAGTTATAGTATAAGGCCACCCTTTACCTATAAGCTGCCATCCAAACTTGGGCTTTCTTTCTTTTTCCTTCTAGTAGGTCGAGGTTGGCTCTAAGATCTTGTAGGTTATGCTACTCGTTGAAAGCCACTACCTGTATCGATAGAAGCTTGAGTTTGATCGAGATGACTGCCTCTATTCCAAAAGCTAAGAGGAACGATGTTTCTCCAATCAGTAGCCTTTGGGTAGTGTGGTATGCCCACAAAATATGATAAAGTTCATCCACCCAGTCCCCTCCTGCTCTTTCGAGTCTTGTCTTGATGTCTTGCAATAGGTTCTGATTGGTCACTTCGACTTTTCCATTTGTCTGCGGATGAGCTAGCGACGTAAAGTGGTGGGAGATATTCAGACCTTCATAGAACTCGACGAACCTCGCCCCGGTGAATTATCGACCATTGTCTATTATGATAGTTCAGGGCAGTCTAAATCTATAGATGACCGACTTCCAAATGAAGTCCTGCACCTTGACTTCGATAATCTTTGCCAGTGGTTTGGCCTCAATCCATTTACTGAAATAGTCGATGGCGACTAGGAGGAACTTTCGTTGCTCAAATGCCATTGGGAAGGGTCTAAGAATATCCATTTCCCACCACGCAAATGATCAAGGAGCACTCAACGGGGCAAGCTTGGTGGCTGGTTGCCTTTGGACATTTGCATTCCTTTGGCAGCGGTCACATCTCCTGATGTAATCAACACAATCACCATGCATAGTCCGCTAGTAATACTCTTGTCGAAGTAGCTTATGAGATAGAGATCTGGTACCCAGATGGCTCCCATAAATTTTCTCATACCCTTCCCATAGTGCAAAATTGGCCTCAGAGGGTTGGAGGCACCTCAATAATGGTAGAAAATATGATCTTTTATACAGCTTATTCTCATGAAGAACATACCAAGAGGCTTGATTTCTGAACTTTCAAGCCTTTTTTGGATCATGAGGAAGAATCCCATCCTTAAGATAAGCAGTCAGCGGGTCAATCCAACAAGGCTCCTGATCAATCTGCATGATGGGCTGCGGTTCCTCTGTGCATGGGCATTTCAATATCTCATAATAAGCTTCTTTTGGAAGCTCGTTAGAAGCTAGGGTGGCTAGCTTGGAAAGAAGGTTGGTCCTAGCATTTTCTAGCTCTCAGGATTTGTCGAATGCTGAAGCTACTGAAGGCTAGGGTCAAGCTCTTCATCTTCTCAAGATATTTTACATGCTCTCTTCTCGGGCTTCATAATTGCCACTAACCTGCCCCACGATCAGTTGGGAGTCACTACAAATCTGAAGCCGATCAGCTCTCAATTCTTTGGCTATCTTGAGCCTGGCTATTAGGGCCTCATATTCTACCCTATTATTTATCATCGAGAATTCAAAATGCAGTGCGTACTCCATGATGATTTCTTTCGGATTGATCAGGATCAGCCCAGCACATGCTCCGAAAGCGTTGGAGGAGCCATCGACATACAAGGTCCAGAAATCTTTAGGAAGGTTCATTCTTTCTTCAGAGGAGCTCAGGTGCAACCATGAAATGTTGGTTTCATTTTGAAGCTTGACATAATCTAGGATGGTATATTCAACTATGAAGTTGGCTAGTGCTTGAGCCTTGATTGCTGGTCAAGGTCGATAGTTGATGTCGAACTTTGTTAATTCAATGGCCCATTTTAAAATTCTTCTGGAAGCATCCATTTGATGAAGGATCACTCTGATTGGTTGGTTAGTGAGGAGCATTATAGCATCTCCCTGAAAGTAAGGTCGAAGTCTCCTTACTACAATCAGAAGAGCATAAGTCAATTTTTCCAACTTTGTATACCTAGTCTCGGCATCCCTTAGGATCCGACTTATGTAGTAGACCGGTCCCTGTACTTTTGCCTCTTTTTTGGTCAGGACTATCGCTAGCACCGCAGTTAAGACTGCAAGGTAGAGAAATAGCTCCTCTCCAAATTTGGGTTTGGCTAGTAGGGGAGGCAAGTAGAGGAGGCAAGTAGAGGTAGTTCTTGAGCTCATCGAACATCTTTTGGCATTCGTGAGTCCAATGAAAATCTTTTAATTTCTTAAGGATTTAGAAAAAGGGCATGCAATGTTCAGCCAATCTTGAGACAAAATGATTCAAAGATGCCATCTTTTCGGTCAAGCGTCGAACTTCTTTAATGAACTTCGGAGCGGTCATCTCCTAGATAGCTCGAATCTTCTTTGGGTTGGCCTCAATCCCTCATCTTAAGATCATAAACCCCAAAAATTTTTTTGAGGCTATCCCAAAGGCGCACTTGGTTGGGTTCAGCTTCATCTTGTATTTTTTGAGTGCATCAAAAGCCTCTTCAAGATCGGCAACATAATTGATAGACATTCGGCTTTTGACCAGCATATCATTGATGTACACCTCCATATTGCAGTCGATCTGCTCCTTGAAGATTTTAGTGACCAAGCATTGATAACTCACGTCTACGTTCTTAAGCTCGAAGGGCATCCTGTAATAGTAAAGACCATGGTTAGTAATAAAAGCAGTCTTTTCCTCATCCTCCGGTGCCATTTGAATTTGGTTGTAGCTAGAGAAGGCATCCATGAAGGTGAGGAGCTCGTAGCCTGAAGTCATGTCCATCAGTTGGTCGATTCTGGACAAAGGGTAGCTATCTTTTGGGCAGTCCTTGTTTAGCTTCTTAAAGTCGATACACATCCTCCACTTACCATTAGCCTTTTTAACGAGGATCACGTTAGAGACCCAAGTTAGATAGCTGACTTCTCGAATAAATCCAGCATTGAGAAACTTGTCGACTTCTTCTGCTATTGCCTTTTGCCTTTCTGGTGCATGGCCTTGAACTCTTTCTTTCGCTGGTCGATGCTTGGGATCAATGGTCAGTCCGTATTCCATAACCTCGGCATCAATCCTAGGCATATTCGTTGGAATCCAGGTGAAGACGTCGGCATTTCTCCATAAAAAGGCAATGAGTTGCTCCTGAACTTCATCTTCTAAATTGAAGCCAATTTGAACTGTATGCTCCACGTTCTTGTCATTCAAGAGGACGGTCATAAGATCTTCTATGGGCTCGCCCCGTTCTTCGGTATGGTCATTGTGGACATTAAGCCTGTCAACTGGATAAGGGTCAAGTCGAGTGCCATTTTGTAAGGCGATGGGTAGCAATGCCGGGCTAATGCTTGATCACCTCTGATTTCACCTATTCCATTGTTTGTTGAAAATTTTATCTTCAGGTAATAAATCAACACCATGACTCGTAGTGCATTCAGATCAGGTCTGCCGAGAATTGCATTATAAGCGGAGGGAGCTTTCACCACCAAAAGGTCGACCCATGCCTTGGCCTGCTTTGGATATTGCCCTGCAACAATAGCTAGAGTTATCATTCTCTCCACTGGCACAGTGTCACCAGTGAAGCCAACCAACAGGTAGCTCATGGGTCCCAGGCGATTATCGGATATGAATATTTTAAAGAAAGCATCATAATATAGAACGTCAGCCAAACTTTCATTATCTACCAAAATGCGGCATACATCATAATCAGTAATGTTTAAAGAGATTACAACTACATATTTGTGCGAGAACTGGACTCCTCGGGCATACTTGTTGGTGAAAGTGATGGGCTCCTCAGTCCTCCACCTCTTCTCAGGCTCTATCGATCCACTAGCCTCCCCATGCTGAAGTCCCCTAGAGATGGTGTTAATGATGCCAATTGGGGGCCGATCTTCTCGCTGCTCCTCACCCCTCGGTGGTTCTGGTGCTGGGGGTGCTCTCGATTGATCCTCCCATCCTTTCAGCCAACGTCGCAGGAATTGACCAAGCCTACCATGCCTGATGAGCTCCTCAATATCATCTTGGAGCTGGATGCACGCTTCTATATCATGACCATGATCGTGATGGTAGAGGTAGAACTTGCTAGAATTGCACTTACCGAGGTGAGTGCACATCCTTTTCGATCTTGATAGGTGCTCTCCATCAGTACTTAAATTTTTAGAGCATTGAGAGGGGCATAGTTGTGGAATCTTCTGAAGGGAGAGCTCCATCATGCCCTTCTATCTGGGTTTTTTTACCTTAGGGCTCGGGTAGGAGTTTGGGCCTGCTTACACTTCGGAGGAGTTTCGGAGCGTGGCCGAGCTCTACTCGATTTCTCTTCAACCATGGGCACATTCGGTTCGCCCACCTGCTGCTCCCTGGCGGCTTCATTATCCCTGGCCTTAAAGGCCTCTTCAGCTCGAGCATAATCTTCAGCTCGAGCCAGCATATCGACAAAATTCCTGAGATACTTCTTCTTCAGAAAGAACAGCAAATCATTCTTCTGAAGGCCATCCTTATGTGCGGCCATTGCAATAGACTGATCTAAATTTTGAACCTCCAATGCAGTAGCATTAAATCAGGTGACATAAGTTCAGATAGATTCTCCCTCCTTCGGTTTGATATTCATCAGAAAATCCAAACCTCGATGGGGACGTCGGCTACTAACAAAATGAGCCATAAATTGATGGCTCATTTGATTGAAGAAAAAGATGGTATCCAACTTAAGGACTGAGTACCAATTTTTTGTGGCTCCCTTAAGGGTGGATGGAAAAGCTCGGCATAAAATGACATCTAGCATGCTGTGGAGCAGCATCATTATCCGAAAGGCCTCTAGGTGATCGATCGAATTGGTGGTCCCATCGTAACTCTCAAACTGAGGAAGCTTAAAGTTTGGTGGGATCAATTCCTACATAATCTTCTGAGAAAAAGGAGGATCAGTGCAAATATTATTACCATGGGAGGAGGGAGCGTGATGGAGTTCATCGATTCATCGACTCATTTCCTAAAGCCTTTGATCCAGGAGATCTTCACAATCATTGATCTTTAGGATTCTCTGGTGGAACGGAGGCAAAGCTCCTCTCAAGGTCGAGTCATGGTTCGAGCAAGGGCTCTCTAACCTCTGCTTCCCTTTTTCGAAGGTCGTCAATCGACTGACCCAAGTTGGTCACCGCTAGACCGGGTTCTCTGGCTCCCGAGAGACCTACTCTGGCCGAGATGGCGTCGGAGACCACTGCTGCTGCCACATAGCCTGCACTGCTTCAGTGAGGCTGTGGATCTGCTGGACCAGCATGTCGAACTGCACCGTGTCCACCATCACAGGAGGTGAGACTTGAGATGTAGGAGATGAAATAAGAGTGGGAAGATCTGGATGAGATCTGGCCATGCAAGTGGTTGGCCATCGAGTTGAAGCCTTTCTAGGGGCATCCTCAAGAGATCGAGAGAAAAAGTAGGACTCTGGCTGGGATGAAGAGGGATCTCCACCACGTATTTCTTCAACAATAAGGGAACCTCAATAACTTAAGGCCCTTCCTCCAGCGCCAATCCTATTGGCATAAAATCTGGCCGTTGTCGGAGTCGAAGCTAGATTTGGAGAGGGTAAGATTGCCGTCGAGACCTGCAAAATAAGTCTCATCTGGAGTTTGACCCTTCGATAATTAAGTCAGCTCTTTTGGCCAACAGAAATGGAATATGTAGAAAAATTCTAGTAGAATTTTTAGAAAGAGAAGGAGAGCTTTCAGGAGAAAACATATTTGAATGATCTCTTATATGGATAGAGCCTATAACAAACTGATAGTGACAGCCATAACCATCTAGTAATGGGCCGTTCAGGGCCACATGGAGTTTGTTACAGGAGATAGTATTTGTTATCCTGATGTACGAGCCCATCGAGATTCAACGATCGAAGCTCGGATGGAAGAGATTGATGGTTCTTTTGGCTATGTCGAGGATGAGTGTCGAGGTCCTCTAGGGCTGTTGGATGGAGTTCGGAGGAAGTTTAGCTATTTGGAGGAGTCCGTCTGAAAAAAAAATTTAGAAAGAGTTTGACTATTGGAGGAGTTCGACTGAAGAAAAAGTTTAGTAAGAGTTCGACTATTGGAGGAGTCTGGTTAGAGGAGGAGCCTGGTTGAAGGAGAAGTTTGGAAGGAGTTCAATTGCTGGAGGAGTCTGACTAAAGGAGAAGTCTGAAAGGAGTTCGATCATTGAAGGAGTTTGGCTGAAGGAGATGCCCGAAAAGAGTTCAACTATTGGAGGAGTCTGGCTGAAGGAGAAGTTCGAAAGGAGTTCGACTGTTGAAGGAGTCCAACTGAAGGAGAAATCTGGATGGAGCTCGATCGTTGGAGGAGTCTGACTAAAGGAGAAGCTCAAAAGGAGTTCAGCTGTTGGAGGAGTCTGGTTGAAGGAGAAGTTTGGGAGGAGTCCGACTGTTGAAGTAGTCTGACTGAAGGAGAAACCCAAAAGGCGTTCGACTGTTGGAGAAGTCCGATTGAAGGAAAAGTTTGGAAGGAGTTCAACTGCTGAAGGAGTCCTACTGAAGGAGAAGTCTAGAAGGAGTTTGACCATTGGAGGAGTCTGACTGAAGGCGAAGCTCGGAGGGAGTTCAACTATTGAAAGAGTCTGGCTGAAGGAGAAGTTCGGAAGGAGTTCGACTGTTGGAGAAGTCCGACTGAAGGAAAGCCTGGAAGAAGTTTGACTATTGGAGGAGGCCTGAGGTTTAATCATGGAGGCTGCTACAGGACGGGATCCTTCCGAGATCAAGCATCTAGTCGAACTTTGGTAGGAGCGGATTTATCCCCAACAATAGTGAAAATAAATAGAAAAATAGAAGAAAATTCTAATTATTTACTTACAATTATCAAGATTATGTACTAAAGCTAAATAATTAGTAATAAATTATAATAGTATAGGTTAACAGTATGGGTAAAATAGAAAATATATAAATAAAATAAATGAAAAGTAAAGAAATATTAGGATTTTGTCAAAAAAATTAGTGAGGGTAGTTTTGTTAATGTAGAAATCCATTCCTCAGCGAGGTCGTCGTCCAGTCCATCAACAAGATAGGGGTCGGGCTGATCTCCCTTATGCAGGGTGATCGAGTAGCAATACCTCGCTAGAGCCTGGTCGCCTCTGACTTCTCCGACCCCATGGCTCATCGGGAACTTCATTTTCAAATAATAGGTCGATACTACCGCTCGGAGTACATTTAAACCAGGTCGACCAAGGATCACATTATAGGCGGATGAGGTCCTCACGATCAGGAAGTCGATCCGAGCCTTGGCCTGCTTCGGGCATCGCCCTGCTGCTACGGTTAATGTTATTATGCCTTCAATTGGCACAGTATTGCCAGCAAATCCTACCAGCGGGGAACTCATCGGCCCCAAGCGGTCATCGGGCAGGGACATTTTTGAGAGGGCATCATAAAACAACACATCGGCCGAGCTTCCATTATCTACCAAGATGCGGCGTACATCGTAGTCGGCAATATTCAGGGAAATTACAACCGCATCATTGTGCGGAAATTGGACGCCCTGGCCGTCCTTCTTGGTGAAAGTCACGGGCTCCACGATCCTTCGCCTCTTTGCTGATCCTCCGGATCCATTGGTCTCCTTTTGCTGAGGTCCCCCCAAGATAGTATTGATGATGCCAAGGGGCGGCCGATCTTCTTGCTAGTTTTTCCCACCTGGCGTTGATGCTCTCGGCCGCTCTTCCTTCCTCTCAGGCCGCCTCCGTAGGAATCGGTTAAGTCTGCCTCGCCTGATGAGTTCTTCAATCTCGTCCTGGAGTTGGATGCACTCCTCAGTGTCATGACCGTGGTCGCGGTGGTAAAGGCAAAACTTGTTGGGATTGCGCTTGCCAGGATGGGAGCGCATCCTCTCTGGTCTTGGAAGTTGCTTTCGGATCTCCATCAGCACTTGAGTCTTTGGGGCGTTAAGGGGAGCGTAATTTTGAAACCATCGTCGGGGAGGACTTCGGTGCTGGGGGGAACCTCGGCGTGCCCTTCCATCGGTGCTTCTGCACCTCCGAGCCTGAGGAGGAGTTCGAATTCGCCCGCAGCCAGGAGGAGTCCGGGAATGCAGCTGAGCCTCAATCTGCTTTCTTTCTTCGATGGACCCACCTGGCCCGCCGGTTCGCCGCCTGCCACCGGCTTCATCTCCCCTAGCCCTGAAGGCCTCTTCTACCCGAGCATAACTTTGAGCGTGAGCCAGCATGTCGGCAAAATCCCTGGGATATTTCTTTTCCAGGGAGAATAGTAGGTCGTTCTTCTGGAGGCCGCCCTTGAGGGCGGCCATGGCGATGGATTGGTCCAGGTCCCAAACTTCCAGTACAGCAGCGTTAAACCTGGTGACGTAAGCTCGGATGGATTCCCCCTCCTTCTGCCTGATGGCCATTAGGAAATCCGAGCCTCGGTGCGGACGCCGACTACTGACGAAGTGGGCCACGAATTATTGACTTATTTGGTCAAACGACAGGATGGTACTCAGCTTGAGCGCCGAGTACCAATTCCTGGCGGCTCCTTTAAGGGTGGAGGGGAAAGCCCGGTACAATATGACGTCTGGCGTGCCATGAAGAAGCATCATCGTCCGGAAGGCTTTCAAGTGGTCGATCGGGTCGGTGGTCCCGTCATAGCTCTCAAACTGTGGGAGCTTGAAGTTCGGTGGGATCGATTCCTGCATTATCTTCTGCAAAAAAGGAGGGTTGGTTCAGACCTCGTTACCGTATGAGGAGGGAGCGTGATGAAGTTCTTCGATTCGTCGGCTCATTTCTAAGAGCCTTTGATCCAGAAGATCTTCACGATCTCTGATCTTCTTGCCGAATGGGTGCGAGGCCTCACCCTGGCTCGAGCCGCGGTCCGAGCAGGGGCTCTCCCCCCATCGCCTTCCTCTTCCAGGGATTGGAGGTCGGGTGGCCCACGTTGGTCGCCCCTGAACTGGACCAGACAGCTCTGGGGAATCCCGCACCGATTGAGCTGGTACTGGGGTCTGCTGGTGCATGGCCTGCACCACCTGCACCACCTCCATGAGATCACGAACCTGCTTGATGAGCAGGTTGAACTGCTCCGTGTCCACCATGGCTACAGAGCGAGCCTGGGTCACCGGGGCTGAAGCGGGAGCGACCGGATCCAAATGGGATCGGGCCACGAAAGCCACCGACCGTCGAGTCGAGGCTCTCCTGGGGGGCATTTTCTCTTTCTTTGAAAAGAGGAATAAGAGAAATCATTGGAGTGGAAAGGGGGGGAACGTCGCCGAGCACTCCTTTAAGAAGAAGGGAACCTCGGAGGTTCGGCCCTCCTTCTAGCGCCAATCTGTTGGTGCAGAAACTCATCTTCACTGGAGGTCACCGGAGTCGAGGCCGCTGAGGTCGCCGCTAAGGACCTGCAAAATAAAGTCCCGTTCGAAACTAGTGGGGGGGTGGCTCTGGCAGGACCCTCCGATGGTCAAGTCAGTTTTCGGCAAACAGGAATGGAGTGCTCGGAATGAGTTTCGGAGCTTAGAGAAGAAGAGGAGAGCTCAGAGAGATTAGAGGTCAGAGAGCTTAGCCTTAGCATATCGGGAGGGTCCTTTTTATAGCAGAGCTTGATGGTGACAACTGCAGCCGCGTGCTGGCGGGCCGCTCGAGATTTGACGGAGTCAGTCTCACGGGATGGTGCCGTGTGCGGCGGATTGATGGTGACAGCCATCGCCGCCTGACAGTGGGTCGCTATCGCCTGTGGCGGACTGATGGTGATGGCTGCAGAGCTTGCAGCAGACTGATGGTGATGGCTATAGAGCCAGCCGAATGAAGGGTTGAAGGCCTTCATCGTGTGCCCATTTCAGAGGAGTTCGGGCTCCTGAAGAGGAAGATGGAGGGAGTTCGGCTTCCATAGGCATCTGGCTGGAGGTATGCAGCTAAGGCTCATCCGCTGAAGAGTTCGGCCACTGAGAATCTGAAGCTCGACCGTTTGGGAGTTCGGTCGGCTGTTGGACTTCGGCTGAGGCTTGGACGCTCGATAGTTCGGTAGGAGCTCGGTCGGCCAAAGTTCAGCGACGGCGACCGCTGAGGAGTTCGGCCGAGGGGCGACTGCTTGGGGAGTTCGGTCGAGGGGGCGACCGCTGAGGAGTTCGACCGAGTGACGACTGCTTGGGGAGTTCGACCGAGGGGGCGACTGCTGAGGAGTTCGGCCGCTGGGGGATTCCGTTAAAGCCCGGCCGCTTGAAGTCCAAGGAGCTCGGTCGCTAAGCAGTTCGGCCAGCTGAACGGGTTCGAAGGAGCTCGGATGCTGGGGGTTCCAGGAGCTCGGCCGCTAAGTAGTTCGGCCGGCTGGATGGGTTCGAAGGAGCTCGGATGCTGGGGGTTTCAGGAGCTCGGCCGCTAAGTAGTTCGGCCTGCTGGAAGAAGCTCGGCCGCTGGGAGTTCGGCTGAAGCCCATCGCCGTAGCTCTTCTGCGGCTATTGGTTGCATTAGGCTGCGTATCGAGCTAGACTTTGGCTGGAGCGGGATTTATCCCCAATAGTTATTTTATTTTACATAAGTAAATTACTGCTTATTATTATTATAGATTTTCTACTTTTTATAGCTTAAAATAATTTACTACTTTATATAATTAGTTATTTCCTACTTTCTAAGTAGCTTAGATTTCTTGCCTTTTTATTTAGCTTACATACTTGCCTTTTATTCTTAACTTTGAGATTACTCCATTTGTATAGTTAAATAGTTACCTTATTTTGCATAAGTAATTTACTACTTATTATTCTTAGGAATTTCCTACTTTTTATAGCTTAGAATAATTTACTGCTTTATATAATTAGTGATTTCTTGCTTTCTAAATAGATTAGATTCATTGTATTTTATTTATATTATGTAATTACCTTTTATTCTTAGTTTTATTTACTATTTTTTCTTTTAAAAAAAACTTACATAAAAGAAAAAATACGCCTCAAAACATTTAACTAATATAGCATAATAAAAAATAGAAAATATATAATAACATTCTTGGATATCTAGTTTGTTTGCATTGCATCTTTACATAATTGAATTAAGGGCACTTAATCCAATTAAACAAGATAAGGTGGGGATTTGATTGATGTATGCTAATTTATAGCTATGGCAAGTGCACCAGTCGATCAAGTAATAAAGTAAATGAGTAGAGTATCGTCCCTAAAGGATTGAAAAATAAGTACTGAAAAGCTCTTTCCTATGCTTTATTTAGAAAATCGATTTATGAGAATAAGAAATTAAAGAACAAAATAAAAAATAATTAAAAATTTTTAAGAAAATAGAGAGAGTGTAAATTATTAAGGTTTTAAACTCAAGAGTAATGAATTACTAAGGCAATCGGTTCACCAACTCAGTCAATACAATATTCAGGTTTTTAGATTAATTTTATTTTATGTGACGGTGGAGTCTCCTAATTTATTCACTATCCTTTGGTCCAGGCATAGCAAAACTATCAATATTTATTAATTATCCTTTGGTCCAGGTGTAATTTAAATAAATATTAATGCATTAAGTTTTGTGAAATCCTCTAATTAAAATACGCTGCGTCCAAAGTGCACTAAAATTTCCGCATGCATATGAATTCTAATTTGATTCATAATACAAGGTATATAATCAAGAAGCAATAACATAGATGTACTTGGTCCATAACATCTATGTTCATCAGATCAATTAGAAGATGGCCAGTAATCTAAAAGCATTAAGATCAGATTTATATACTCCTCATGAATAAAATTTAAAAATAATCACACTGAATATTGCATCAAAAGAGTGGCTACACCTTAGCCTTATAAAAGAAAATTTAGTTCATAACAACAAATTCAAAAATAGCGAATAAAATAAAAAGTATAGAGAAATTAGACTGTTTGATTGCTGAAATTGATTATCCGTTGCTCTTGGCGTGGAGAACTTGGTGAAGAAGAAGATGCTCTTTGATCGATGTGTTGATTGTCGAATGAAATCAAAAACCTCTTTTTTTTTTTCCTCACAAATCACTCTTCTCTTTCTACCTTTCTCCTCTCTTTTTCTTTTTATTTTTCTTTTTTTTTTCTAACTCTCTTCCTTTTTCTCTTTTTCTTTTTTTCTCTGACTTCCCTGACTTTCCTCCCTTCTTTCTATGGCAACAGCAGGTATTTATAAGCTAAAGAAAATTGATTCTCCCGAAATTCCTTTAGAAATTAGGTTTAAGACTCCCAAAATAACTCAAACAAGAATCTGGGTAATTCTGATCATTGGATGTTGATCAAACGGTCCAAAAATTACTTAAAAACCCCTTAAAATAATCCAGATCAAGTCGGATTTTATGCCAACTGTTGGATCAACCGTTGGATTGAATCTAGGCCGTCTGATCGCACAAAAAGAAGGCTTCTGATCTTTAGTTTAATGTCAGAATGAATCTCAGCTGTTGGATCTCGACCGGGAGCTACGGATGCTGTTCATCAGCGCTTTCTTTTCGGCCATCCGATCGAGTTTCAGTGAAAGGCACCCGTTGGATCAAACAAAATTTCTAAATTGCCCAACATAAACCATGCATGAGCCCAGTGTTGCATGGACTGCCACATTCTTCAGCTAATCGGAGCGCACTTTTTGCTGTGAAATTCCCGAATTGCCCTCCAGATGGTCCACCGTGCATCGCAAAAAATGCTGACGTCATCCTGACGTCAGTGTTGCGTCGGTGGGTCGGTCTACTATTGTGATTGAATCGAGCCGAATCGTTGAGCTAGTTTTCTGAACCAATTTGAACCGAACCAGTATTTTTTTTTTTTGAAATTCAATTCGAGGCTCATTTAAAATTTATTTTGCCTAAAATTTATTTTATCTAAACCAAAAAAATAAGATCTTCACATTGGTGGCCTTTTTTCCTACATAAGATTAATAAAAGTATCAATTTCTAAAGAAATAGATTAATTTATTTTATAATTTAATATTTTTATTAGTATATTTTTATCACTTATCACACCCTCCAACTTAGTCATTGCTAGTCCCTTAGCAATGTTTTATTTAATACCATGTTTCAATAAGATTATCCATCATAAAGATAAAATCTAGGATTAAAGGTCAAAAAGTTTAGAAAATACTGCTAACTAAGCATTGAGCTTCAGAAGCAAATTTTTCAGTCAATACAATTAAAAACTTTCTTAGAGTACATCAAAGATCTATAGCACTTGTGTTCGTGATGACTAACTTTAGCATTTCAGTATTAAATTAAAAGAACAAAAGTATCTTCTCTTATCACCTATTTTGGTCAATTTTCTATACATTCTCAATTTTATACTCATGAATTAAGGTAGCTTTCACACTGCCTTCCCCGCCCCCCTTTTTTTTTTTTCTTTGCTGAGCATCCTGACCTTTTCTTCACCATTTTACATGAATTTCCACACTTGACCTAGGTGCAGAGACCTAGTTACTAGGCTTTGGGCAATCCACATATACTCTGTCTTTTGCACTTTATTTTTAGGCAGGTAGCTCTTTCCTTAAATTTAAGTTTCTTTGATTAGAATGTATATTAATTACCAATTTTTAGTGATAATTGAATCCCCAGTTGGCCTTATAATCAATACCTACTTTGCCTTGTTAGTGTGCATGTGCAATCAGAAGTGCTAATAGTCTTTTAATGACCTAAGTAGGCTGCTAAAAGTTGACCAAATAATCTACTTCTTTAACTCGTTACATTCATTAGCAAATAATTCTATCTTTTATCACTTATCCAGTCTATCTTGCTCAAGATTTTCTTCTTGACACATGTTTTTTTTTTTTTATAACTTATTCTACATTGTCTTAAAGGAGAAAGAAAAATAAAGGATGCAATAAAGGATAGGAAGGAATACACCTGATTTGGTTTAGTCTGGTTCTTTGGAGCTTTGAAATTTTGCTTGAGCTCTCATTGATTTTTCTGCAAAATTGAAAATACACACCAGAGCAGTAAAAGAGCAACAACAAATTATTGAAAAATAAAAAAAAGAAAAATGATCAAAACTAAAAAGAAAAGAAACAACCTATCTAGTAGTTCTGATTTATAGTCTTCAGCTTGACTTTCTTTGAATTCTAAAGTGGATCAATCTGGTGCCACTTCAATTGGAATACTTTCATGTTTGGTCGAGTCCTCTTTCAATTTGACATTGCTAGCTTTTATAGTCTCAAACCTATTTTCTACAGAATTCTCATATACTAAATTGTCAATAATATCAATTAGAAAATAAGTTTGATTATCATCAGGATGTTTAGTATCTTTGAAAACATTAAAAGTAACTTGTTCGTCTTGGACTCTAAGAATTAATTTTTCTTGTTGAACATCTATTAAAGCTCCTCCAGTAGCTAAAAAGGGTCTCCCTAAAATAAGGGGTACATCATAATCTTCTTTCATATCAAGAACAATAAAATCAATAGAAAAAATAAACTTGTTTACCTTTACCAAGACATCCTCCACTATACCTCTTGGATATTTAATGGATCTGTCGGCTAATTGAAGAGTAATAGTGGTAGGCTTTGGTTCTCCTAGACCCAGCTTTCTTGAAAATAGAAAAAGGCATGAGATTAATGCTTGCTCCTAAATCACATAAAATTTTATCAAAACTACAATCACCAATAATGCAGGGGATAGTAAAACTTCCTGGAATCTTTTAAGCTTCTGTGGTAATTTATTTTGAAGTATTGCTGAGCATTCTTCATTCAAATTTATTCTCTCATGCTCCTTCAGCTTTTTCTTATTTGTTAGAATTTCTTTGAGAAACTTGGCATACCTGGGCATTTGAGTAATAGCATCTACAAAAGGAATATTAATATGTAAATTCTTTAAAATTTTGAAAAAGTTAGAAAATTTCTTATCTGGATGCTGTATTTGTCTCTCTGGAATGGTAGTGGCGGCACGTAGGGCTTCACATTTGGATCAGCAAATCGTATACCTGGAGACCATCCATCTGCTGGTTGTTTTGGTGACTGACGAATTTTAGTTGATGGTTCCTTATTTGTAGTTGGCTCTTCAGTCTCTTTCTTCTGATGTGGCTCCTCCAGCTTTGTACCACTTCTTAGGGTGATAGCATTGACTTGCTCCCTTGGATTTGTCTCCGTGTTGCTGGGCAAGGATCCCTGAGGTCTCTTAGAGATTATCTTAGCCATTTGACCTATTTGCATCTCCAAGTTTTGAATTGCTGCTGTTTGGTCCTGCCTAAGTTTGGCTTCCAAATTTTTTATAGTTGCTTCTTGGTTTTGCATAAATTTGACCATCAGCTCTTCCATGTTGGACTTCTTTTCAGGTACTTAGAATCTCGAGGGTGGCTGTTGTGCTGCATTTTGATTGCTCCATGAGAAATTTGGGTGCTGCCTCCACCCTTGATTGTATGTGTTGGAGTAGGGATTGTTTTATTGCGGCCTGAAAAAATTACCAATATAATTAGCTGTATCAGTTGTTTTAGCAAAAGGATTACCTATCTGGCAATTGCTCGTATCGTGTCCTCCTCCACACAGGTCATAAGTAATGCTCTGAACATGCATAGCTGTTCCCTTCAAGTTGTTGACTTCGGCTCTAAGGGCTGCAATTTCAGCTAGTAAGGTTGGCACGCAATCTACTCCCTGCACAGCTGCTAGTCTTTTTGGCATCATACGTTCTGTCTGCCATTGATAGCTATTTGATGCCATCTCATCGATCAGATCGAAAGCTTCTTCCTCCATTTTTCGATTAATGGTTCCTCCTGCTGCTGCATCAATCATAGAACGATTAGTAGGAGATAAACCATTATAGAAAGTTTGTACCTGAAGCCATACGGGTAGTTGATGATGTGGACATCTCCTCAGCAATTTCTTGAAATGCTCCCAAGCCTCATATAGTGTCTCCATGTCCATCTGCATAAAGAAAGTAATATCGTTGCGCATCTTGGCAGTCTTGGAAGGTGGAAAGTACTTGGCTAAGAATTTTTGGGCTAGGACATCCCAAGTTGTGATAGAACCTATAGGAAGAGAGTGAAGCCAACTCTTAGCTTTATCTCATAAAGAAAAAATAAAATAACCTTAATCTAATAGCATCATCCGACACCCCATTAATTTTAAAAGCATTGCAAAGTTCAAGAAAATTAAAAATAAGGGCATTCGGTAAAGGAAAATCCTAATTTTTTGGACCAGGTTCGTTCAGATCTGATTAGATCAAGAGATATATTTCAAAAATTTTTGTCTTTGATTCTAATCAGATCTGAGATATTTTAGATATGATTATTATTATTTTAGAAATAAAATAAAATTTAGATAAATTAAATCAAATTTAATTTACCTTAATATGGGTAATCCTATTACCCGTTGATGATCCTGTATGCAGCGGAAGGTTCTGGATCTAGCCACGCAAGTGCCTAGCCTCTATCGATATCCACTTGGGTTGGATCTAGAGATCCTCTTCTTCTCTATCACATCTCCAAAAATCAAATCTGGATCTGATCTGGAGGATCTTCAAAACTCCTTTTGAAGATCAGCAGTCGTCCTATGCAGCAGTATAGCCTTCTTGCTTTCAGTCGCCTTTCTTTGATCTGGATTGCACCAACCAAGCTCCAAAACTCTTTTGAATGTGGAGAGGAGAGGGAGAAGGTGGGTTTGGCATGGAGTAAGAGGGGAGAGGCAGCCTTGGGGCATGGGGTTTGAATTTCTCAAACTTAATTTGAGTTGGGTGCAAAGTCTTATTTATAGACTAAGCATGATCCAACTCCTATTCTTCCTAACCAATCACAACTCTCTGTGAAATCAGATCTAAATCTGATTGGTGGGAATAGAGTCCTCTGGATTCCTCCTCAAATGGTGCCTAAGACCAGTCAAAGTTGGTTCTTAGGAGAACTCTAATTGGAATCCAAAAAGGAGATGGAGTCCCTATCCAACAGGGACTCGTAGGCGCCTCCAACTTGGGCAGATGCCAAGGGTGGCGTGCGCCCCTCTTCCTTGCCAGGTTCTGGTAGGGGGATAGGCTCCCACCAGCTCTCCAATAGGTGCATGACACGTGGACAAAAGTCAAAGTGTCAATGGTCAACATTGACTAGTTAAAGGTAGACTTTTGACCAAAGTCAAAGAACGAGAAATGGCAGGTGATCAAAAATGGCAGATAATGTCCTACAAAATAAGATAACCTTTTCTAACTTGGACAACCTCCAGTCAGACCATATGAAGGCCTCTGATTGAGCACAAACTTCTTTGGCTCAGACAGGACAACTTATTTGTGATAGCAAAAGAAAAATGTTAGGTTCAATTGAGTGCTAGCATGATTTTCTTGAACCTAATTGAATCTCATTCAGATCAATTGAACTGGATCTGTTCAATTGATGATCACTAGATTCAAATCCTTATTTGTGTGATCTAGTTAGATTCAGTTCTGTATGGTAATGGGATATGTCATGATCTCTATCATCGACATCATCAAAACTCCTTTTGATGGATCAGAACTCTTCTGATTGGAACAGCTAGAATGATCGATCATCTAAATCATTCTAATTGCTCCCAAAATCCACCAATGACACCTAGCAGTATATGGTGGCAACCCATCAGAGCTGAATGCGAACCTCTTGGTGCAGCTACTTGTGTGATTAAGTTCTTCTATCTTGAGCTCCGATCAGATTAGGGTTAAGGTAAACTCATCAAACCCTAATTTCTGTCATATGATGTAACCCATTCGATTTGAGTCCGATGTGAAAATCTAAATAGAAACTCTTTCTATTATTTCACTCTACCATGGTAATGGGCTTCTGGACTTGATTCTCATGATCATCATAGGGCTGCTCCTCTACCACCGAGGTAGATAGATTCCATCTTGATGCCATCCAATTCCTACAATGAACATGCTATAGCCAACATACACCTCAGGGTCCCATATGGCTAGGAGACCGAGTAATGGTGTAGTCAAACTATACATCCTCAAGGTGAACTGTCGATGCACCTCAGGTCAAAGACCCAAACACACTACTGCAGCATCGAGTCAGTCATTAACGAGAAGGTAGACTCCCTAATGACTACTCAAAGTGGTCACGCTCAGTGCCCTCGTTCTCTAACGAGTACTTGTACTCTCGCTCTGATGTCTCCACACCATAGACTCAAGACTCATCTACTAAAGAAAAGCGATTGTACACCAACCTTCCGGATCAATTACCATCCTCATGATGATCCTATGGTCGGGAGCATTTTATGAGTTAATAATGATTATTGACATCATAAATTTTTAACTCTTGAAAATATGAATTATCATTACCATTAACTCAAAGTATGTATCACAGACACTAAATACACATATGTGATAGAAAATAATCCATTTTATTGATATTAGTCAAAATTACAATTTTGCCCCTAGAAGTGTATTACAAGTGTCAGCCAATTCTGACTTCTAGGGCACATATATCTAACAATCTTCCACTTATCCTAAAGCCAATTGGCTACAAGTCTAAGTCCCATCTTCTCAAGGTGGGCTTCAATCTTCTGTTGGCCCAACGGCTTTATAAGTTGGTCTGCCATATTATCTGCAGAGTTGACTCTCTTGACCTTGATGTAACCCTTTTCAAGGTAATCGCGGATAAGATGGTATCGCCGTACAATATGCTTGGATTTTTGGTGAGACCTCGAGTCCTTAGCAAGGGCTATGGTGCCATTATTATCGCAGTATAGAGGAATGGCATCTGATGGCATTACTTCGATTTTTGTAGCAAACTTCTTGTACCAGAATGCTTCCTTCACGACTTCTGATGCAGTGATATATTCTACTTCCATGGTGGAATCTGCTATCACCATTTTCTTGGAACTCTTCCAGCTGACAGCACCACCATTGCACACAAAAGGACTCCTAGATGTCGACTTTCGATCATCTATATCGGACATGAAATCTGAGTCTATGTATCCTTGGACTTGGAGTTCTCCGTTACCAAAGACCAACATCATATCCTTAGTTCTTCTCAAGTACTTAAGGATACATTTTATAGAAGTTTAGTGTTCTTCACCTGGATTTGACTGATATCTGCTTATGACACTCACAGCATGGGCTATATTAGGTCGTGTACATAGCATGGCATACATGAGGCTCCTTATTGTAGAAGCATAAGGGATCTTGCTCATGCGTTCTATTTCCCCGGGTGTGCTAGGGCACATCTTCTTGAAAAGATGAATACTATGTCTGAAGGGTATTAATCCCCTCTTAGAGTTTTCCATACTAAATCTCTTTAGTACTTTCTCTATGTACATCTTCTGTGAAAGTCCTAGCATCCTATTCGGTCTATCCCTATAGACCTTAATTCCTAGAATAAAGGATGCTTCGCCTAGGTCTTTCATGGAGAATTCCTTAGACAACCATAATTTGACTGTTGTCATCATGAGAACATCATTCCCAATAAGGAGGAAGTCATCCACGTATAATACGAGGAAGATAACAGTGCTCCCACTGACCTTTTTGAAGACACACGGTTCCTCTTCATTTTTGATGAAACCAAATGTTTTGATCACATCATTGAAATGAGTATTTCAGCTCCAAGATGCTTGCTTAAGTTCATATATGGTCCTTTGCAGCTTGCAAACCTTGTGATCAGTATCACTGGATGTGAAACCTAGCGACTGTTCTATATAGATATCTTCCTCAAGATATCTGTTCAAGAATGCCATTTTCATATCCATTTGCCATATTTCATAATCAAAATAGGCTGCAACGGCAAGCAATATACTGATGGATTTCAGCATAGCCACTGGGAAAAAGGTATCATGATAGTCAATGCCTTCGCATTGACTATAACCTTTTGCCACTAGTCTAGCCTTGAACGTTTCCACATTCCCATCTGCACCAATCTTTCTCTTGAAGATCCATTTACACCCAATAGGTACAATACCTTCTGATGGATCTACCAAGGTTCAGACTTGGTTCAAGTACATCGAATCAATTTCTGACTGCATTGCCTCTAGCCATTTCTCGGAGTCGATATCTGATATCGTCTCGTTGTAGGTTTTGGGGTCATTACCATGAGCACCATTACCTACGAGGAATATTTTCTCTACTTCCTCTAAAATAATACCTAAGTATCTCTCAGGGGGACAGAAAACTCTTTCCGATCTACGAGGTGGAGGAGGTAGTGTTCTTATTGGCTCAACCTGATTTGGTTCCAATTGGTCCTTAGCTCATTGTACTTATGAGACTTTCTCATCAAGCTTGATCTATCTTCCAATGTCGCTATCTAGAATAAACTAATTTTCAAGAAAGATGGCATGTTGACTCACAATCATATTGTGGTCTTCTGGAATGTAGAAATAGTATCCTAATGACTCTTTAGGATATCCTATGAATCGAGCTCTAAAGGACCTAAACTCTAACTTGTTCGCTTGTTGTCTTTTGACATGAGCCAGACAACCCAAATTTTGAGATGACTCAGACTTGGTTTTTTACCATGCCATATCTCATACGGTGTGGTAGGAATGGTCTTAGAGGGAACCCTATTGAAGTTAACAATGAGTGTCCCCAAAGAAAATCAGGGAGGTCTGTGAAGCTCATCATAGATCGGACCATATCTAATAGAGTTCGATTTCTCTATTCTGAAACTCCGTTGAGTTGAGGTGTTCCTAGTGGAGTCCATTAAGAGACTATGTCATTTTTCTTAAGATAGTCTAGGTATTTCCGGCTAAGGTATTCACCTCCTCGATTTGATCGAAGAACCTTAATGGATTTTCCAATTTATTTTTCTACTTCATGTCTGAATTCTTTGAACTTTTCAAAAGCTTCAGACTTATGATTCATAAGATACACATACCCCTACCTAGATAGATCATCAGTAAAGATAATGAAGTAGATAAAATTGCCTCTAGCTGGCACATCAAATGGGCCGCACACATCAGTTGAAGGGAAATCCTGATTTCTCGGTCCAGGTTCGTTCAGATCTGATTAGATCAAGAGATATATTTCAAAAATTTTCTCTTGATCTCAATCAGATCTTGATATGTTTCAGATCTGATTCTTATTATTTTAATAAATAAAATAAAATAAGATAAATTAAATCAAATTTAATTTACCTGATTTGGGTAATCCTATTACCCTGTAGATGATCCTGATTGCAGCGGAAGGTTCTGGATCTTAGCCACGCAAGCGCCTGGCCTCTATGGTATCCACTCAGGTTGGATCTGGAGATCCTCTCCTTCTCTATCACACCTCCAAAATCAATCTGGATCTGATCTGGAGGATCTTCAAAACCTTTTTGAAGATTCGCAGTCATCCTTTTGCAGCAGGCGCAGCCTTCTGCTTTTGATCGCCTTTTCCTTGATCTGAATCGCACCAACCAAGTCCAAAACACCTTTTGGACGTGGAGAGCAAGGGAGAAGAGACTATGGCATGGAGAAGGAGGGAGAGGAGCCTTGGGCGTGTCTAACATTCACTTAGAATAGGGTTGGGCGAGGGTCTTATTTATAGACCTCTTGTGATCCAACTCCTCTTCCTCTCAACAATCCACAACCCTTTGTGAAATCAGATCTAAATCTGATTGGTTGAATAGAGACCCCTGGATTCCTCCTTAGAGGGCGCTAAGACCAGTCAAACTAAGTTCTTAGTAGAACTCTGATTGAATCCAAAAAGGAGATGGAGTCCTTGTCCAACAAGGACTCCTAGGCGGCCTCCACTTGGGCACACCACCTTGGCGTGCGCCCTTCTCCTTGCTAGTTCTGCAGGGGGACAGGCCCCCACCAGCTCTCCAATAGGTGCATGACATGTGGTCAAAAGTCAAAGAGTCAATGTAAACGTTTGACCAGTCAAAGTAACTTTTGACCAAAGTCAAAGAATAAAATGCAGGTGACCAAAAATGGCAGTAATGTCTTAACAAATAAGACAACCTATTCTGACTTGACAACTCCAGTCAGACATATGAGGCCTCTGATAGCACAAACTCCTTGGCCAGTCAGGACAACTTATTTATGATAGTAAAAGAAGACGTTAGGTTCAATCGAGATGTAGCATGATTTCCTTAACCTAATTGAATCTCATTCAGATCAAATTGTAAGCTAGATCAGTTCAATTGATGATCACCAGATTCAAACCCTTGTTGTGTGACCAGTTAGGTTTCAGTTCTATATGGTAATGGGATATGTCATGATCTCTATCATTAGACATCATCGAAACTCTTTCGATGGATCAGAACTCTTCTGATTCGAACAGCTAGAAATGATCGATCATCTAAATCATTCTAATTGCTCCCAAATCCACCAGTGACACCTAGCAGTATATTTGGTGGCAACCCATCAGAGCAGAATGTGAACCTCTTGGTGCAGCTACCTAGTGATTAGTTCTTCTATCAGTTGAGCCCCGATGCAAGATTAGGGTTAAGGTGACTCGGTCAAACCCTAGTGCTCTGTCATATGATGTAACTATTCAATTCAGTCCAATGTGAAAACCTCTAAATAGAAACCTTTTATTATTTCACTCTGACTATGCCATGACTTTCTGGACTTGATTCTTCGTGATCAACATAGGCTACTCCTCTACCACCGAGGAGATTAGATTCCATCTTGATGGCATCTCAGTTCCTTACAATTGAACATGTATAGCCACATACACCTCAGGGTTCATATGCTAGGAGATCGAGTAATGGTGTAGTCAAACTATATAACTCCTCAAGGTTGAACTGCTGATGCATCTCAGGTCAAGAACAGACACATACGCGCATCGAGTCAGTCATTGATCGAGAAGGAGAGCTCCTAATGAATTCGATAGTGGTACGCTTCAGTTGCCGCTCTTTCTAATCGAGTTTACCTGCCTCTTCGCTCCGTGTTCTCCACACACGGTAGACTCAAGATCATCTACTAAAGAAGCGAATGTACACCAACTTC